>BQNB010033015.1:0-49256 GCA_026074375.1 Tanacetum coccineum | reverse complement strand
AGGGCTCAAGCTGCTTATGCAGCTTAAGCACACTATTGTTGTGCTTATTATTGTTGTTTCTAGCCAATTTGCCAACCACTTGTTCTGTCCCTTTTACTTTGACAACATAAGTCAAAAATTTGGCTTTGCTTTTTTTTAAGAACCCTCATTCTTAAGCCCTAATATCAGCATGTGTAAGCTCACCTTAATAGCTAATATTTTGAATATAAGCTTAATTACATGCCCTTTTAATCTGTTTGTGTTTGGTTTTGACTAAAAAGCTTTTATAAGCTTATTTTCATAAGCCCAAAAAGCCCCATAGGCCACTGCATTGCCCTCCCCTGGTGCTGAGCACCATTTTCAGCCCCCTTTTTCTAGCTTACTTGCAATTAAGCTCTAGGTTTTTATTGCTTATTATTATAGCTTATAGGTTTATTTCTTAGGTTTAGCAGCTTAATTCCCTTAGACAGCCTATTAGCTTAGCTTATTTAGGCCTTAAAGTAGGCCCTTTTTTGTTTTCTTTTAAAAACTGTCACTATAGCCATAAGTCATTCCCAGCTTATTTTAGGGCTTATTCTAGAAAACATAGCTTATTTAGGATTCCCTTTTCCCTAGCAGCCTATTTCCCTTAGTTTTATAGCTTATTGTGCCTTAAAATCTCAAAGAAAAAGCCAATAAGCTTTTAAGCTTATTAACATTCTGTCAGCCCAAAAAGCTCATGTTTCTGGCTTATTTAGACCCTTTCAGCCACTAGTCCTTTTATAAAAAATGATAAGCTCAAGCCCCTTTACAACTTTCCTGTTTTAACTTTTAGCTAATAAGCACTTTGGACCCACCTTGCATATCGGGGTCCACTTCAGGGACTGGTTGTGTAATTTTCTCTTTTATAGTTATAATTGTTAGTCCCCACTGTTAGTACTTAATTGCCCCGTTAGTCCTTGTGTCCTTTCACTGTTAGTCCCTTAGGTTAACCACAGTTAGTTTTATTTAATTTAAATAATTAAATTAGGTTTAATTTTAATTAGTTTAATTACTTTAATTTTAAACAGTAAAATTTGGGCATTTTTATATTTTTAGAATTGTTAACTTTTTCTTTATTTAATTTTATTTTTTCAGAATTTTTATAACTTTTATTTTTTGTCTTTTTCTATTTTCTTAGTTTTAATTAATTATTAATCTTTAAAAATTCATAAAAAATCCAAAAATTAATAAAAAAATATTTTTCTTTTTTATAAAATTTTCTTTTGTCATTTAGTGTCTAGGAAAAATATAAAATTTAGTTTAGGCTTTATTTTTCTTAAATTTCAGTCTTAGACCCATTTTACCGGGTGCGTTTTACCCGTCTTTCTTTTGTTTAATTCATACGACCTCCGGTTTTATTCTAGTTTTTTTTATTTTTCAAATTAAGTTAATTAGAATTTAATTTTGATTTTTAATTTAATTTAGCATTTATTTTCTTAATTTTTAGTATTTAGGTTTCCCGATACCTGATTCTGTTCCCCGTATTTTAGTATAGATTTAATTTTAGGATTTCCCTATAACTAATTTTATTTCCCGTAGTTTTTAAGATCCCCATTTCCTATATCTGTTTCCCGTAGATTAAATTAGGTTTTATTTAATTAATTTTAGTTGTAATTATATCAGTGTTTCCATCATATATTCTTCATCATTCAATTTCTCATCAAACCAGATCACTTTCAATTGCAGCCTCGTGGGACATACGACCCGGCGAATATCTCTTCCGGAATCTTTTTATTATTGATTCTTACTTGGTATTTATCCTTTTGTTGGAATTTCGGACCTTTTGCTTGGACAAGGGCATTCGGTCAGGATCTGTATTAGGGTTGCTATATTCTTCAAACTCTCGAACGCCGCTTGGCACTCTTCGTCCCATATCCAAGCTTGGTTCTTCTTCAATAGGTTCGTCAAAGGGGATGTTATGGCTGAGTATCCCATGATGAACCTTTGGTAATAGTTCACCAATCCAAGAAAATATCTCAACTCTGTAACCTTGGTTGGTGGTTCCCAATCTTGGATAGCCTTTATCTTTGCACCATCCATCATCAATCCGCCATCCTTGATCTTATATCCCAAGAACTCGACTTCATCTTGGGCAAAAGAGCACTTCTTCAACTTCACATAAAGTTCATTGTCTCGCAACACCTGGAACACTTGTTTCAAATGCAAGACGTGCTCCTCCAAGGTATGACTATAAACAACAACATCGTCTAAGTATACCACTACAAATTTGTTAAGGAACGGGTGAAACAACTTATTCATGAGGGTGAAAAATGTCGCGAGAGCATTGGTCAAGCCAAATGGCATGATTAAGAACTCGTAAGAGCCATACCTAGTGACATACGTCGTCTTGGCCTCATCTCCCTCCGTTATCCGTACTTGGTAGTACCCTGATCTCAAATCTAACTTGGTGAAGTATCTTGCATTTCTAAGTTGATCAAACAAATCTGCAATGAGAGGAATAGGGTACTTGTTCTTGATCGTTACCTTGTTAAGTACGTGGTAGTCTATGCACATCCGCAAGGATCCATCTTTCTTCCTTTGAAACAACACCGGCGCACCATATGGGGCTTTCAAGGGTCGAATATAGCCCGCATCCATAATAGCTTATTTATTGGTTGCATAACTCTTTCAACTCGGGTGGTGGCATTCGATAAGGGGCTTTGGCAGGGGGTTTAGAACCTGGTCCCAACTTGATGTTATGATCCACCTCCCTCCTAGGTGGTAGCTTTTTGGGCAAACTCTTGGGCATCACATCCTTGAACTCATCAAGTACCCCGCTCGATCACCTTTGGTACCTCCACTTTGCTTGAACCCTCGTTCGCCTTTTGCCTTGTCACCGCTAAGTAACAAGGTTCACTCTTATTGAATCTTTTCTTGAATTGAATGGCTGAAAGGGTCTTCGCTCCACTCTTAGCATCTCGCTCCGTGCTCACCATGCAAGTCTTTCCACCATCTAGGATACACAAGGAATTAGCAAATATCATAGGGAAAGCTCGTACCCTATCGAGAAATTCCAAACTAAGAACCACTTTGAAGTCATCTATCGGGACCACCAACAAATCAATCGTCCCCTCCTATTCTCCAATCTTCCCCCGAACGACCTTAGCCACTCCATGAATGGCCTTGGCCAGAGAATTTACCGCCTTAATTGTTCCACTTCCTTTCGTAGCGTTAATCCCTAGCCGTTTGGCTTCATCATCCGCCACAAAGTTATGAGTCACACCAGAATCAACAAGAGCGCGAACCTTAACACTGTTGATGGTTGCTTCCACATATTATAGGCCTTTTTCTGTTAGGTCTTGTTTATCTTGAATCATACATGATCATCAATGAAAGCTTAGAGAGAATAGTAGAGGATGGCAAGTATTTAATTTTCAAATGATATAAAATGGAGGAAAAAATGGAAAAGATTATTACAAGGCTTACCCTTCTAATGGTTATTAGTATGGGTATTTATAGGAGAGGGAAGGAAGCTTCCCTTCCTTTATTTTTCTAATGTTTCACCTCTAGTCTCTATACTTTGGTAATTATGCTATTTCTTTCTTTTAGCATAATAAACCTTATTACAAGCTACTTTATTCTTAACAAAATAAAGACTAATGACTAAATATAATTAAACCACATAATCAGCACTTTTTATGAACCTAACAATCTCCCCCTAAAGGTCGATTATTCTGGGCGTTCCCTTCGTGGTCCAAGTGGTTTTCCATTCACATACATCTCCCATCTTCTCATCTGGTTGTGATACTTCAATCTCACTTCAATTTCTTCTTCAAACAGATTCAGATACTCAACCTCATCTTCGGTGAGATCTCTTTGTATATATCCACACTTAACATCATTATTGTAACTCTTTAGACCTTCTAATACTCTGTTTAGTGTTGCATCACAAAACTTATGAATCTCTGAATGTCTTATAACCCTTTTTTCTTTCTTGCTATTCTTGTATATTATTCCATGCACGGGCTCATAGATGATGGAGAACATTTGGTGCTTTTCAATTCCTGGAAAAGATATTGTTGGTGCAATAAGATTAACTTTCTGTTGATAACTTTCTATTCCAAGTTGAAAGTCATGCATCTTTCCCATATCATTGAACTTCTAATGAAAACTGATAAAGACCACAACAGACATGTTTCTGCATAATCAGGTACCTTGCCATTCATGATCAACAAGTACATATCCTTAATATCATTCTTATTGAGATTCTTGTAATCAGACTCAAATTGACACTATGCACTCATTGGCTTTCTTGCAACTATCTCTGTGATGAACTTGTATCCATGGCCCAGTTCCTAGTACATCTTGATAACTTTAATGATCTTTGAATTCGAATAAACAACTTCCTTTGGTTTTCCAGGCTCTTTCTGCCTCTTTATGTAGAAGATCTTTGCATGAGGATTCTTCCAATGTTCAACACCATACCGAGCATAAGGATTAAATTTCTTTACACACTTATTCACCCATCTGGAAGTCCATTCTTCGATATCAACATCATTAAAGATAATTACAGGAAACTTGTGAAGCGACAACACTATCTTCTCAGGCCCTGAACTTCCTTTCTTCAAATACAAAAGATCTTGATTTATCAAATACAATGCTGGAGCTTCAGGATCTCTCTGATAGCTTTGAACTAAAAGTGTGGTCTTTTGTGGATGTGGAGAAGCAATAATTTCCTTTTTGCTTTCCCAAACAATGTCACTCTTCAAGAAATTCTTCATCTGATCAATGTGATATTGATGCTTATCTCCTGAAGTACATCTTTGTCTCAACATCTCATCAGCAATTTTCTTTAGCTTTGACTCATTAATGGCCAGTGACACTTCTTCTATGATATCTTGTGATACTTGCTTCGTTAGTATTTCATCATCATCTGAAGCATAATACTCAGTCCAAAAATCATAATCATCTGTTTTCTCTTGATTCCTTGAAGATGATTGACCTTGTTCTTTTTCATTGACTTGTCCAGACGACTCTCCAGTCACATATGCTTCATACTCAGATGTCTTCTCCCGCTTTAAACTATTCTCCCTCTCAGTATGAGCATCATCATGAGGATCGTCCTGATCTCTTAGGCGAACGACAGGAGTTCTACAAGTAGTCTGAGGTACCTGAAGTGTCTTAAATTTCATCTGAAGTGCTAGTCATATTGCTATGTCTTGTTGCTGCAATTGAGGATCGGCTTTCATTGATAGATACAGTTGATATTGTTGTTCAGGAATAGATGTTGTTTGTGGTTGAGCTGGATGAACATGAAGAATATGTCCAGACATATAATTTCTTACGGACGCATCAACCAGAGAAGGAATGTTATTATCAATTGCTTGTTGAATCTGTGATGAAATTTCAGCCTGTAATCTCCCACGCTCCTGTAACATGGCTTTAGCAATCATCTTATCAGTCTCTTCTTTATTCTGTTGCCTTTCCAAAAGCAGCCCTTTTGCAACATACACTGGAACTTGAACTTTAACCTGCTCAGGAACTTGCTTCTCGACTTGCTCCTTGATATGCTTATCTACCATAGTGGGTAGTGATTCAACCATTACTTCCTGGAGATGATCAGCAAGAGTATCAAATGACTTCCTTGACAAGAACTTTGCTCTCAGATGTTCAAACAAATATCCATAACGTCCCTGTAACTCCTGAAAGAAACTCTTGTAGCGTTTGAAACGAGCAGGTTTGGCTTTGAATAATGATAGAAGTCGGTTTGTGGTAGATAACTTGGTGTTGAGTGAACTTGATGATGGTGTAGGTGTAGTATCAGTTACCGTCAATTCCTGGAGTTTCTCAGTATCCGAAGATACGAGATCAGTATGAATCCTAGGAGATCTAATTGGTGTGGGGAATGGTGTATTCCTAGACTCCTCTACAATCTTCCCTTTCTCCCTTCGCTTTAATTCATACACCTCATCAGTTATTTCTTCCTCTTCTTCATTAACATTCACAGGTATTACAACATTAGTAATTTCCACCTCTTCATTATTAGTAATCTCCACCTCCGGACTTTCCTTATCACTCCTGGGCTCTAACCTAGTGCCGGGAATATTTTGATCATCATTCCTAGGGATTAAAATATCATTAATAACATTCTCTGGTCCTTCCACCATCTTTTTAATTTCCACAGATGCCAAGTGCTCGTTAACCAGTTCTACATTTTCTCTAGCTTCTTGTTCTTCTCGACTTTTGTGCTCAGCAAGACTTACTTGTAATGTGTCTTGTAAAATCATCTCATATGCTTTATCAACAGTTGGCACTAGAGCTGGTGGAGTAAGACATGTGGATCTTCTTTGAGGAATACGAAAATGAATCACAGTTGATCATTTTAGAGCACTTAACACTCCTGCATCCATGATAAGGTTAGGTAACCTTGGGGCGCTAGGTGTCCTATGCGTTCCTTGGGTAGACTCAGTCGGTTGTGACTGAGTAAGAGGAACATCTATCCCAAACACCTCCGCATACATCCGATAATGCTCTGTGTGCTTCATTTCTTCTGAGATCACCTAAGCTGGAATCTTCATTGCAACTTGTCTTTGTATCTTCCAGAATTAAAGATATTTTTCATTATATCATCATCTTTCAGATTGTGATACCTGTCTTGAGCACGCCTTGAAATCTCTGGAAAATTAGTCATGTAATGACTAATGATGATCTTAGTAAATCTTGGATAAGGAATCGAAGATGTTGGATGATGAAGAGAATAATGAAGTCCTTCCCATAGTAGCTCCGCATAATCAACATGAATGTTATTTATAAAGCAATACATCATTTGCATTATCTGCAACGGTGGTTGATCCCATCCAGTTACACGTGTTGTTAAGCATTTGGAAAATATCTTGCACAACGTTTACCATGGCTGCAGAAGACCAGTTGTCTTAAAGCTTGATGATGTATTCAGCTCCATTGTAAATCTAATTCATTTTTGTAGAATAGAACCATGTCTAAAAATGATGGTGGTGGCACGAAACTATCATGATTATTGTTAGTTGCTTGTGGTAGGTGTAGGATTGTTTTGAAGTCATCCAGGGTAAGAGAAAGCTCTTTCTTGTCAAGCATAAACGTGAGTCTATACTTGGATCTGTCTTCCTTCAAAGTATGCCAAAATTATGCCATATAGATCCATGGTACTGATGAAGAACCTGCAATGCTGAATCGTAATGGATGATTCTTGATGATATTCGTCAGAAGTTTGCTTTCAGGTGGACATTGCACTTGTTCAAAATCAATCTTCTTGTTAGCATCCATAAGATCATATCTTTTGTTTGGAGGACACAGTTCGTCTGGATGAACATCAGCTGCATGTTGTTGTTGTGCCATGATGATTACTGAATGAATGAAATGAAGATGTTAGGTAACAAACAATCCATTTGACATTTTTGTCTTTTTCCACTCTGTCTGTTTTATATGTTCTGGCAATTCTTTTCGAACATATTTTTGATCAGTTTGTTTCTCATGTGCTCGTTCTTGCTTTTTCTAGCACATGCCATACGCTTTATTCGAATTTTTCTTTTGATTTATCATTTTTGTGTGTTCTGGCAATTCTTTTTCGAACACACTTTTGATTTGCTTTTTCGCGTATGGATTTAGCTCTCTCTGTCTGTTTTTGAATATCCTCACAAGAAATTCTTTGTGACATGATACTCTTTCAAGAAAGATGAAGATTTCTCTTTTGATTCTAATCAAGACGCTTTTATGAAAACTTAAAGAGAAATCATACATCTTCTTAAAATCGTTTTTATGAAAGAGTACCATTTTGACACTAACAGATTTTTGAGAACTTTTTCAGAAATCATGTGACAAAAACTTTTCGTATAACATAGAATCATTCAATCACAAATCCACAACTGAATGGTCACTAAGTCACTCACTCCTCATTCTGTTCAATGCAGAAAACGGCCGAAACCGGACATGACTTAGACCACTTAAACAATTGAGACTTGGATTTTCAGATTCAAGTTATAAAAACTTTTCCACTTTCACTTTTTGTCATGAATCCGAAACAATGTAGACAAACACATCTAATTCAATAACTGAATGGTCACTAAGTCACTCACTCCTCATTCTGTTCATTGCAGAAAACGGTCAAAACCGGACATGACTTAGACCACTTAAACAATTATGAATAGACATATTTGACCCAATGCTTAGAATTCATTAAAACTTGATTTCTTTTTCACAATCATTTTGATGTTTTCAAAACACATGAGAAACAGATCTTTTTGTTCCACAGACATTCGAGCATTAATCATCAAAAGCATTCACTTATCCACAAATCTCATTGTTACTGATTTTGTCTTTTTGTCTTTACTGAATTTAGACTTATTGACTTTACCGAGTTTGACGTTTTGACTTTTACTGAGTTAGACAATAGAGATGAAAGGTAAATCCCTTTGACTGATTAAAAACCAAACTCGATCCATTTAAGTTTTATTAAACGCCAAAAACAATACAATCAAAGCAAACTCGATAAACATCAACATCAACCTTTTCTAGTATTCAATTCTACATTCGAATAATATGTCTGGACGATTTTTTGTTTTCAGTTTTATGGTTTATTTTTATCTTCACAGAACAATCAACCAATGTTATCGTCTTTGAAGCATAGCTTATAATCAAAAAAAAACCAATACGTCACAAACATCGGTAATGTATGAATGTTACCGAGTTTAAACTTGATAATTCAAAACAAGTTAGATCTGATTCAAAACACTTAACAACTTACGTTTGAGATAAAAAAGAGTAGTGATCGCTGTAATAAGCCTCAACCAAATTGTTCTCGAATTTTCCTCTCAAACTCGATAAAAGACTCGGTGAAAGAAAAGTTAAAATGAAACAATAAAACCAATTCTTCTTTTTATAGTGACCTAAGAAAACGAATATACAAATTTTTGAAAATGTCACTTTTAAGCCCTGAAGTTTCAATTTCGATTTGACTCTTTATTTTCCAATTTTGATTTAAAAAATTTCAAAAACTCCCCCTTGAATAATGATGACTTTTTCAAAACTTGACCAATGCTATCAAAAACCTCCCCCGATGAATGAAATCAGAAAACTAAGCACGTAGTCCGAAAATGAAGATGTTTGAGTTTAAAATTAAAACACGACTCCCCCTGTGAAATTTATAGCACTTTTCAAATTCAGTTTATTTGAGAGATTATTATTTTTATTTTATTTCCGAAATGATGTATATGATGAAAATTTTTCAATTACTCCCCTTAGATTATGATTCCGTATTTTTAATTGAAAGCTTGTATAAAACCTGGAACCAAGAATCAATCATTGATCTATAAATTAAGTGTGTGTTTTTTTTAATTAAAAAAATCTTTTGATTATTTGTATTTTTCAATTTTCTTTTGTTTTGAAAAAAATTTTAGTTACATGTTTTGATGTATGATCTTTTAAGAAGAGTAGATCTTTGTCCAGGCTTTGTCCAACAGTGTTGGAGTCATACATCTCATACCAATGCGATGAACTAATAATACTCAAAAGCGTTCCTTTGAAAAGCTAAAGTAAATAGATCCGCAAAGTTGGTATTATGTTCCCGACAAAGTAAAGTTCCACAGTAATCCCTTTTCCACATTTCCTAAAAAAAAGAACCGATTCTAATGTTGTTTTGTCTTAGAAAACAAGACTGGGTTGCAACGAATAGCAATGATAATCTTGAAACACAATACATCGGAATTCAATTGTATTTGTATCCATAATCTAGTAGTTGTGTACGCATCCAAATGACTTGTGTACAACATGCGGACAAGGAAACATATTTAGCCTCAGCAATAGACATCGCAGTATAATCTTGTTTTTTCAAACTCCAACTTACGAGCTTTCCACCTAGAAATTGCAATCCTCCTGATGTACTTTTATAATACATCTTACAATCCTCATGTCCGCATCTGAATATGTAATTAGTTTAAAATCGGAATCCTTCGGATACCATAGTCCCATGTTATAGGACTGTCTTAGGTACCGAAAGATCCGTTTAACCTCTTTGAGGTGTTTGACCGTAGGATGTACTTGATAACGAGCACATACAAAAGTAGCAAAAGCAATGTCTGGATGACTGGCTGTTAGATACATAAGCTCTCCTATCATACGACGATAAGTCGTTTGATCACTAGGAGTGCCTTGTAAATCAGCATCCAGCCTCTTAGTTGCCATAGGTGTGCTCATGAGACCAAACCCTCCTCTAGACCAAGTATCTTTAAAACAATTCAATCCCCCGCCGTAAAAAACAATTTGTGACCAGACTTATGAATATGCCACGTAAGATTGATGAACTTGAAGTCCAAGAAAGAACTTTAGTTCACCCATCATTGATATTTCAAAAATATTTTTCATTAGGTTTGTAAAACGTTTTGAAAAATCTAGATTTGTTGATCGAAAAATAATGTCATCAACATAAACTTGAATAAGTAATATGTCTCCCCCGTGATGTCATGTGAATAAAGTCGGGTCAATAATACCTTTAGTGAAACCATGTTCAATTAGAAAAGAAGATAATTTTTCATACCATGCACGAGGTGCTTGCTTAAGACCGTATAGAGCTTTTTTCAACCTATAGACGTGATCTGGGAATTCTGGATCAATAAACCCTTCAGGTTGGCTGACATAAACTTCTTCTTTCAAAGGACCATTGAGAAAAGCCGTTTTAACATCCATTTGAAAGATAGTGATATCTTATGAGCATCATAAGCAATAACATCTAAAACGGCCTCAAGACGAGCAACATGAGCAAATGACTCTTCAAAATCAATGCCTTCTTCCTGCCTGTATCCTTTTCCATAAGACGAGTTTTGTTTCGAAAACCACAATATTTTCCAACATCACACTATCTCCAGAGCCATTTGAGAGCAATTAATATTCTTTCCTTACTGGTCATGAACGAGTCACAAACTTGAGAGTCTCTCAAACCGATTCACATATCATGCCATGGAATCAATCCAACTAAGATTCTGCCATATAAGCTTCTTTGATATTCTTTGGTTCAATAGTGCTGATGGTTAATGCATACATGCATACCTCAAAATATGCGTGTAGCCGTTGGCGAGTCATGACAGGTTTGGATGGGTCACCAATAACTTGGTCTAGAGGATGATCTTTTGTCCAAATGTGAGTTGAGGGTTGTACTTGGTGGAAATTCTGCACATTTGATGGTTCTAGAGCCGTTGTTGATGACTCAATTTCCTCATGACTTGGAGGATTATATGAAACAAACTTTGTAAAATTGCCATCAAAATTAGCAGAATTTTCATGATTGAAATTCATTCAGCCTTATTTAAAGAGATTAGAAGATTTGCTCATCAGATGTAGTGACAAAGGAAGGACCTCATGTTCGGTCAACATTAAATTTAAAGATGGTAAAGGTGGAGTCTTCATGAATTTGAGTCAGTTGTGCAGCAGAATTGATGGGTGTATCAGAAAACTTCTTCTCAAAATATTCTTCATACATTGGACCGAACAAATTATCCAAATCTTCTTTAGATGGAGTATTCATTGTTTCTGCTGATGAATTATGATTTATGAATCGTTGAAGCTCGGGTTCTAAACAATCATGTTTAGAAGCCATTGCTGTGAGCTCGTCAAACTTGACATTTATGGCATCCAAATCTTTTATTAGAGCGAGCGGTTATAAGATTCGAAACCCTGCTTAGATGTTTCTAAATAACCAATAAAGTCCCCAAGCCTGCCTTTTGGTTTCATTTTTCAAAAGTCATCTCGGTCATTTGTTGGAATAACACAAATGAACCAAACACATTAAAATACTTCAACATTCGGGCTTTCCTGCCACGTAAAGCACATGAAGGATTTTTGTTAGTCAGTGTATGAATGATTGACGATTTGCTAAAACAACTTAGCCACTGCTTCAAGCCTAAAGAAATTCAGGTAATCAAAAAAGATAAGCATCGTACGAGCATAGGCTATCAACAAGAGTTTCGATATAACGTCTATCACTACTCCCAATTTGTCTGAGGCGTTCGAGCAGTTGAAAATTGTTTTGCATGATGATCTTTTAAGTACCATATCTGAGTTAAAAACTAGATTCGAAACTGTTGAAAAAGGTAAGTCTGTAAATACTAAGTTTGACATGACAAATGTTTCTCAAAATCTTCTTTGTGTCACACCACTAAACAAACAGTTTTTCAAAAGAAAATGGTTGTTTCAAAGACAAAAGAAAAACATGTAGTGTCAAAACCAGTCACTTTACAGACTTCACCTGACAAACAAAGAGGGGCAAATTCAAACAAAAATGTCATAGTACCTAGAATGTACAGAGTTGTCACAACACAAGAATCACAAACAAACGAAGCTAAGAGTGATTTATCTTCTACAGGAATGAATGTTGCATCTAGTGTTAGAAGACCAATGAATAGAGATTCACATGTCAAGAACAGTGTCTTAGCTAACTCTAAGAATTCAGCAAAGAAAGTAGCAGTTTATGTTAGGAAAAATAAGCAAACAGATAATACATCTGCAAATGTTATCTCAAACAAAGAGAATGTAAATGATGTTAATGTTGCAAACGCTGCTAAAGCAAAAACTCTGTTATGTGTTTCTTGTATGCAAAATGTGCTTATTCCATGTCATGATAATTGTCGTGCAAAATATAAATTGAACGTGCATTCAAATGTTCGTAGAGACTTATCTACTAATTCTAGAACTCCAAGATCTTCAAACACTACTAATGTAGTTCTTAAGACTAGGTTTTCTGAGAAGTTGACACAATCTAAGTCTTTAGATACTACTTTTGTAGTCTCCAAACCTAAGATTGATATAGGTAGTGCCTCAAAAGCTAAACATAAGGTCTCTAGTACTTCTAAGACAAAGAAACGAAATTTGAAAGATAACTTTTCAAACATATACATGAAGAACAAAATTTGCACAAGTCGAATTTGGCAAAAGTGGTTTGAATCACAACCAAATGTTGTTTGGTCTCCTGTTAAAACAACTCCAAATGTTCATAATAGTCATTCATATGAGAAATCATCGGGTTCTGTTAAGAAATGGGTAGTTAAATTGCCCACTTGTCCATGTGTTGGTTCTTCGTGTGTTGCAGGTAGTCCAGATCGTTCTATGGATTTTTGACAGTGGTTGTTCAAAGCATATGACGGGTGATCGATCACTGCTGAGAAATTTCATTGAGAAATTCATAGGTACCGTTGGATTTGGAAATGATAATTTTGCAGCAATCATAGGCTATGGCGATTATATACAGGGCAATATCACTATTTGTCATGTATATTATGTTGAAGGTCTTGGACATAATCTCTTTAGCGTTGGGCAATTTTGTGATGGTGATTTAGAAGTGGCTTTTCGTTCCAAGACATGTTACGTGCGAAATTTGGAAGGAGATGATTTGCTCACAGGAGGACGCGAATCTAATTTGTATACTATCTCCATTTCGGACATGGCTGCTTCTCCTATTTGTCTGATGTCCAAAGCAACTTCGACAAAGTCATGGTTATGGCACCGTCGACTCTCACATCTTAATTTCGGAACCATAAACGATCTTACCAGACTTGACTTGGTTGATGGTCTTCCAAAGTTCAAATATGGAAAGGATCACCTTTGTTCTGCTTGTGAAAGAGGAAAAAGCAAGAAAGCTTCTCATCCACCCAAATTGGTTCCAAGTGATCACTCCAAATTGGAATTACTTCATATGGATTTATGCGGTCCAATGAGGGTAGCTTCGATCAATGGAAAGAAGTATATTCTTGTGATAGTGGATGATTATTCTCGATATACATGGGTTTACTTTCTTCATTCGAAAGACGAAACTCTAGAGATTATAAAGAAATTCATTGCTCAAGCTCAACTGAATTATAAAGCCAAAGTTTGCAAGATTCGTACTGACAATGGTACTGAATTCAAAAATGCAACTCTTAAAGCTCATTATGAAAAGTTAGGCATCATGCAACAATTTTCAACTGCTCGTACGCCTCAGCAAAATGGAGTGGTTGAAAGACGTAATCGTACTCTTGTTGAGGCTGCTAGAACAATGCTTATCTTTTCTCGATTACCTGAATTTCTTTGGGCTGAAGCGGTGGCTACAACTTGTTTTACTCAAAATCGATCAATCATTCATACACGACATAACAAAACACCTTATGAGCTATTACGCGGACGAAAGCCGAATGTTGAGTATTTTCATGTGTTTGGCTCATTGTGTTATCCAACAAATGACCGAGATGATCTTGGAAAAATGAAACCAAAAGCAGACATTGGGGTTTTTATTGGTTATTCGGAAACATCAAGAGGGTTTCGAATCTATAACCGACGCACCAAAAAGATTATGGAAACCATTCATGTCAAGTTTGACGAGCTTACAGCTATGGCTTCTGAACATGATTGTTTAGAACCCGTGCTCCATAATACTTCATCAGCAGACACAATGAATACTCCATTCAAAGAAGATTTAGAAAAAAATTCCAGTCCAATGTTTGAAGAATATTTGGAGAAAAGGTCTTTTGATACACTCATCAATTCCGCTGCACAACCATCATTCGAGATCTAGAAAAACAACGAGATAAATTAGATTTAGCTGTCAATGATTACAAACGGAAAAAATGAGGAACTTCAAAAGACTTATTTAATTTTAAAACAACAAATGAGTGAAAATGAGGATCGTTATCATGACAATATTCTAGATCTCGAGGCCAAACTTAAAAAGAATGTTGATCTAATGTTGAAACTTGGCAATTCCTTACAAGGAATGTTTATGCTTGGACCAAAGCCATTGTCTGTGTATGATCCGCAATTAAAACACGGTTTGGGGTACTCGAATCCTTATACACTCCAGCAAGCAATTTCTCAATGTCCAAAGTTATATCTTGCCTCTAGTTTGAGTAATTCAAAAATTCCTTTGAATGTTAGAGATACCGAGGACACTCTTGATGATGCTTCTAAAAGTCAACAAAAAATGAAAGGAAAAATGAATGATCTAATTGCTGTTGCGAACAAACAGAATTGTTGGACAATTGATTACCAACAAATAAATGCTCTTTATAAAGACTTTGTTCCTCAAAAAGAGCTTTCTGCTGAGCAAAAATATTTTCCATCTTTTATTCCTTCTGACAAGACTTCAAATGCAACTTCTTCTATCCCGACATCAATGTCGAGTGAGTCACCCTTGATCATACAATTGGATAAAATGAAAAATTGTTTTTAAACCTGTAATGGCTCGTCAAAGGCTTCAAACAAATTCTGAGGTTTGCATGTATGCATTAACCGTCAGCACTATCGAACCAAAACATATCAAAGAAGCTATGGCAGATCATAGTTGGATTGAGTCCATGCAAGATGAGTTGAATTAATTTGAGAGACTACAAGTTTGGGAACTCGTTCCACGTCCAGAAGGAAAGAATATTATTGCTCTCAAATGGCTCTGGAAGAATAAGTGTGATGCTAAAAATATTGTGGTTCGAAACAAAACTCGTCTTGTGGCAAAAGGATACAGGCAGGAAGAAGGAATTGATTTTGAAGAGTCATTTGCTCCTGTTGCTCGCCTTGAGGCCGTTCGGATGTTTATTGCTTATGCTGCTCATAAGAATATCACCATCTTCCAAATGGACGTCAAAACGGCTTTTCTCAATGGTCCATTGAAAGAGGAGGTTTATGTCAGCCAACCTGAAGGGTTTATTGATCCAGAATTCCCAGATCACGTCTACAGGTTGAAAAAAGCTCTATACGGTCTTAAGCAAGCACCTCGTGCATGGTATGACAAATTATCTTCTTTCCTAATTGAACATGGGTTCACTAAAGGTATTGTTGACCCGACTTTGTTCACACGACGTCACGGGGAAGACATATTACTTGTTCAAGTATATGTTGATGATATTATTTTTGGATCAACAAATCCAGATTTTTCAAAACGTTTTGCAAATCTAATGAAAAATAATTTTGAAATGTCAATGATGGGTGAACTAAAGTTCTTTCTTGGACTTCAAGTTCATCAATCTCCCCGTGGCATATTCATAAGTCAGTCACAATATGCTATTGAGTTGTTAAAGAAACATGGTCTAGATGAGTGCGTCTCAATGAGCACACCTATGGCAACTGAGAGACTGGATGCTGATTTACAAGGCACTCCTACCGATCAAACGACTTATCGTCGTATGATAGGAGGGCTAATGTACCTAACAGCCAGTCGGCCAGACATTGCTTATGCTACTTTTGTATGTGCTCGCTATCAAGCACGTCCTACGGTTAAACACCTCAAAGAGGTTAAACGGATCTTTCGATACCTAAGACAGTCCTACAACATGGGACTATGGTATCCGAAAGATTCCGGATTTGAACTAATTGCATATTCAGATGCGGACCATGCAGGATGTAAAGATGACTGTAAAAGCACATCAGGAGGATTGCAATTTCTAGGTGAAAAGCTCGTGAGCTGGAGTTCAAAGAAACAAGATTGTACTGCGATGTCTACTGCTGAGGCTGAATATGTTTCCTTGTCTGCCTGCTGTGCACAAGTCATTTGGATGCGTACACAACTGCTAGACTATGGATACAAGTACAACTGGATTCCGATGTATTGTGATTCCAAGAGTGCCATTGCTATCTCATGCAATCCGGTTCAACATTCAAAGACAAAGCACATAGACATTCGGTATCATTTTATTAAGGAACATGTTGAGAAGGGTACTGTAGAACTTTACTTTGTCGGCACACCATGCCAACTTGCGGATCTATTTACTAAAGCTCTTCCTAAAGAAGGCTTTGAGTATTTGGTTCATCGTATTGGTATGAGATGTATGACTCCACTTAGTTAGAATGTCTGATAAAGTTATCTTCTTGAAAAGATTATACATCGAAAACATGTAAATAAATTTTCCAAAAACAAAAGAAAAATGGCATAACTCCAAAAATACAAAAAGATTTGTCATATTTAAAAAAAAATGAAAAACATAATTTAAAGATCACATGATCAGATTTATGACTCATAATTTTATAAAAAAGATTTCGATTGAAAATACGGGATCATAATCTAAGGAGAAGTTCTTGCAAAATTTCATTCATATACATCGTTTCTGAAATGAAAACAATGATCTCTCAAATAAATTGACGT
Source organism: Tanacetum coccineum (assembly GCA_026074375.1). Lineage (NCBI taxonomy): Eukaryota > Viridiplantae > Streptophyta > Magnoliopsida > Asterales > Asteraceae > Tanacetum > Tanacetum coccineum. The sequence goes on along the minus strand of BQNB010033015.1, from coordinate 32,191 downwards.
TGAAAAATGATATATTTTCGAGGGGGAGTTTTTATTTTAGAAATTTAAATTAGACTTTGAAAAACAAAAATCTTTATTTTTCGAACTAAGTGTTTAGCATGATTTCAGTCCAAGGGGGGGGGGAGTTTATGATAATATTGGTTAAATTTTGAAAAGTCATCATTACTCGAGGGGGAGTTTTTGAAAATTCAAATCATAATTCAGAAAATAAATGAGATAAATCGAGAAAGGATACAGGGGCTGAAACTGTCATTCCTCAAACTTTGATATTCGGTTACTATATAAGGAGGAAAATGTTTATTTTTACTTAAGGCTTAATTATAAGCCTAAGTTTCCAGCTTTTATTTATTTCAACTAGAACCATGTACTCCTAATCACTTTCTTTATTCTTTCACATTTTTCCAACTTTGTTATTAAATATTTTTTTCATTTATTTCTTTAAATCTGTTTTTTAATTATAAAAATATATAAAAATCAAAAAATATTTTTTCCACTTTTTTAAAAATTTTATTTTATCATATAAGTACCTAAAAAATAGAAAAAATTCGTAGGGTTTTTTGCAAATTTCCATATTTTTAAAGAGCGGGATCGTTCCGTGCACGTTTTTTGTATTTCTAGCTCAATTTAGCTCCGTTATCGCTCTAGTTTCTTAAACTCCTTTTAGTCAATTTAAGTACACTAAAGTGTAAAAATCCATTTAGGCTTAATTTTGAAAATTTAGGGTTTTTAGTGTGTCGTTTTAGCTTCCCGTTTTCATTTTTAGTATAATTTGTGTAATTTTCTCGTTTTTAGTGTAGATTGCTTTATTTTTCTCGTAGATTTAGAAATCCAAATCCAAATCTTTTTCATGCAAACATCAAATATCAAACCAACTCTCGACTTTCCAATTCACTCCTCGTTGGGACTACGACCCGGGAATATCCTATACTACTTCCGGTTTCATTGATTTTGTGGATTTTGATCCTTGTTATATATTTATATTTATATATTTATATAAAAGGGTTGAATTTTACACCAATCAACGCACCAAAAAGATTATTTAAACCATTCATGTCAAGTTTGACGAGCTTACAGCTATGGCTTCTGAACATGACTGTTTAGAACCCGTGCTCCAACGATTCAATAATAATACTTCATTAGCAGACACAATGAATACTCCATCCAAAGAAGATTTGGATAATTTATTTGGTCCAATGTTTGAAGAATATTTTGAGAAGAGGTTCTTTGATACACCTATCAAATTCCGCTGCATAATCGAACTCAATTTCATGAAGACTCACCTTCCACATCTTCAATCCAGTGTTGAAAAAATCATGAGCTCCTCCCATTTGAAACTACATTGACAACAAACTTCCCAATCTCTTTGACAATCGCTGATGAATTTAAATCAAGAAGATTTTGCTGATTTAATTGCAATCTGGATTTGGTTCCATATAACACTTTTCATGTCATGAGGAAATTAATCCTCTATGGCAGACTCTAGACCATCAATTGCAGAATTTACACCAAGTACAACCCTCAACTCACAATTTGGACAAAAAATCATCCCTAGAATCAGTAATTGGTGACCCACCCAAACCTGTAAAGACTCGTCAAAAGCATCAAACAGATTTTAGGTTAGCATGTATGCATTAACCGTCAGCAACTATCGAACCAAAGAATATTAAAAAGCTATTCCGATCAAAGTTGGATAGAGTCATGCAAGAGAGTTTTGAATCAAATTGAGATACTATAAGTTTAGGAACTCGTTCCACGACCAAACGAAATTAATATTATTGCTCTCAAATTGGCTTCAGAAGAATAAGTGAGCTGCGAAAATATTGTGGTTCGAAACAAAACTCGTCTTGTGGCAAAAGGATACAAGCAGGAAGAAGGCATTGATTTTGAAGAGTTATTTGCTCCTGTTGCTCGTCTTGAGGCTGTTCGAATGTTTATTGCTTATGCTGCTCATAAGAATATCACCATCTTCCAAATGGACGTCAAAACGGCTTTTCTCAATGGTCCATTGAAAGAGGAGGTTTATGTCAGCCAACCTGAAGGGTTTATTGATCCAGAATTCCCAGATCACGTCTACAGGTTGAAAAAAGCTCTATACGGTCTTAAGCAAGCACCTGTGCTTGTATGACAAATTGTCTTATTCTATCAACATGGGTTCACTAAAGGTATTGTTGACCTAACTTTGTTCACACGACGTCACGGGGAAGACATATTACTTGTTCAAGTATATGTTGACGACATTATTTTTGGATCAACAAATCCAGATTTTTCAAAACGTTTTGCAAATCTAATGAAAAATAATTTTGAAATGTCGATGATGGGTGAACTAAAGTTCTTTCTTAGACTTCAAGTTCATCAATCTCCCCGTGGCATATTCATAAGTCAGTCACAATATGCAATTGAGTTGTTAAAGAAACATGGTCTGGATGAGTGTGTCTCCATGAGCACACCTATGGCAACTGAGAGACTGGATGCTGATTTACAAGGCACTCCTACTGATCAAACGACTTATCGTCGTATGATAGGAGGGCTAATGTACCTAATAGCCAGTCGTCCAGACATTGCTTATGCTACTTTTGTATGTGCTCGTTATCAAGCACGTCCTACGGTCAAACACCTCAAAGAGGTTAAATGGATCTTTCGGTACCTAAGACAATCCTATAACATGGGCCTATGGTATCCAAAGGATTTCGGATTTGAACTAATTGCATATTCAGACGTGGACCATGCAGGAAATAACGATGATTGTAAAAGCACATTAGGAGGATTGCAATTTCTAGGTGAAAAGCTCGTGAGTTGGAGTTCAAAGGAACAAGATTGTACTGCATGTCCTACGCTGAGCTGAATATGTTTCCTTTCTGCATGTTTGTGCACTATCATTTTGATGCGTACAACAATGCAAATTATGGATACAAATACAACCGGATTCTGATGTATTGTGATTCCAAGAGTGCCATTGCTATCTCATGCAATCCGGTCCACATTCAAGACATCCTGTTGGATCATTTTAATTAAGGAACTGTTTGAGAAAGGGTACTGCGAACTTTACTTTGTCGGAACAGAATACCAACTTGCGGATCTATTTACTAAAGCTCTTCCTAAATAATGCTTTGTTTATTTGGTTCATCGTATTGGTATGAGATGTATGACTTCAACTCAGTGAAATTCTGACAAAGTCATCTTCTTGAAAAGATCATACATCAAACATGTAAATAAATTTTCCAAAAACAAAAGAAAAAATTGAAAAAATACAAAATTACAAAAAGATTTGTCATATTTTTCAAAATTAAAAATCAAATACAAAAATATAAAATATAAAAGCTCAAAAACATAATTTAAAGATCACATGATCAGATTCATGATTCCAAATTTTTATATATAAAAAGCTTTCGATTGAAAAAACGGGATCATAATCTGAGGGGGAGTAATTAATTTTTTTTTCATTCATATACATCATTTCAGAAATAAAAATAATGAACAATGATCTCCAAATGAACCACTTGAAAAATGATATATTTTCAAGGGGGAGTTTTTATTTTAAAAGTTTTAATTTTGAACTTTGAAAAACAAAAATCTTCATTTTTCGGACTAAGTGTTTAGCATGATTTCATTCCAAGGGGGAGTTTTTGATAACATTGGTCAACTTATCATTACTCGAGGGGGAGTTTTTGAAAATTTAAAACAAAATTCAGAAAATAAAAGCGATAACTCGAAAAAGAAAATACAAGGGCTGAAAGTGTAAGTTTTCAAAACTTATATTTGGTGACTATAAAAGGAGGAAAACTTTTTCTTTTTACTTTTTATTTTTACCGAGCCAAGTTACCGAGTTTGTGAAGGAAATCAAAGAAAGATTTCAGAAGCTTATTACAGCGATTACACCTTCTTTTCTTTCTCAAACGTAAGTCAACATGAGTTTTGATTAAGTTTTAAGCTGTTTTGAATTATCGAGTTTAAAAACTCCGTAAGTAATGGGATTACCTAATTTATGGATTCATCAAATTTTTGATAAATGATTAAGATCAAGGATGATAATAATCAATGATTATGTGGAAATAAGTGTAAAAAAGCTTATAAAAGGTCTACGATCATAAACTCGATGCTGAACATGAAACTCGGATGTACTTGGTGTGTGTTGAAATTTGTACTTATCGAGTTTGATTTGTTGACATAAACAGATCGAGTTTGGTTTTTTTAAAAGTCAAAGGGAGTTAGCTTTAATCTCTATTGGCAAACTCAGTCAAAGTCAAAAAGTCAAACTCGATAAAACCAATAAGTCAAAATTCGGTAAAATCAATAACTCAAAATCAGTAAAAATGAGATTTGTGAATAAGTGAATTTGTTTTGGTTAACTACTGAATGCTTATGATGATCAATACTCGAATGTCTGTGGAACAAAAAGATCTGTTTCTCATGTGTTTTGAAAACATCAAAATGATTGTGAAAAAGAAATCAAGTTTTAATGAATTCTAAGCTTTGGGTCAAATATGTCTATTCATAATTGTTTAAGCGGTCTAAGTCATGTCTGGTTTCGACCATTTTCTGCAATGAATAGAATAAGGAGTGAGTGACTTAGTGACCATTCAGTTATTGAATTAGATGTGTTTGTCTGCATTGTTTAAGATTCATGACAAAAAGTAAAAGTGGAAAAGTTTTTATCACTTGAATCTGAAAATCCAAGTCTCAATTGTTTAAGTGGTCTAAGTCATGTCCGGTTTCAGCCGTTTTATGCAATGAACATAATGATGAGTGAGTGACTTAGTGACCATTCAGTTGTGGATTTATGATTGAATGATTCTATGTTATCATTTTACAAAAAGTTTTTGTCTAAAGATTTCTGAAAAAGTTCTCAAAATCTGTTATTGTCAAAATGGTACTCTTTCATAAAAAAGGTTTTAAGAAGATGTATGATCTCTCTTTAATTTTTCATAAAAGAGTCTTGATTAAAATCAAAAGAGAAATCTTCATCTTTCTTGAAAGAGTATCATGTCACAAAGAATTTCTTGCGAGGATATTTTAAAACAAACAGAGAGAGCTAAATCCATACGCGAAAAACCAAATCAAAAATGTGTTCGAAAAAGAATTGCCAGAACACACAAAAATGATAAATCAAAAGAAAAATTCAAATAAAGCGTATGGCACGTGCTAGAAAAAGCAAGTACGAGTACATGAGAAACAAACTGATCAGAAATATGTTCGAAAAGAATTGCCAGAACATATAAAACAAACAGAGTGGAAAAAGACAAAAATGTCAAATGAATTATTTGTTACCTAACATCTCTATTTCATTCATTCAGTAATCATCATGGCACAACAACAACATGCAGCTGATGTTCATCCAGACGAACCGTGTCCTCCAAACAAAAGATATGATCTTATGGATGCTAACAAGAAGATTGATTTTGAACACGTGCAATGTCCACCTGAAACCAAAATTCTAACGAATATCATCAAGAATCATCCATTACGATTCAACATTGTAGCTTCTTCATCAGTACCACGGATCTATATGGCACAATTCTGGCATACTTTGAATGAAGACGGATCCAAGTATAAACTCACGTTTATGCTTGACAAGAAAGAGCTTTCTCTTACTCTGGATGACTTCAAAACAATCTTTCATCTACCATAAGCAACTGACAACAATCATGATAGTTTCGTACCACCACCATCGTTTTTAGACATGGTTCCATTCTATAAAAATGAATTGGGATTTAGAATAGAGCTAAAGACATCATCAAGCTTTAAGACAACTGGTCTTCTGCAGCCATGGCAAACGTTGTGCAAGATATTTTGCAAATGCTTGAAAACGCGTGTAACTAGATGGGATCAACCACCGTTGCAGATAATGCAAATGATGTATTGCTTTATCAATAACATTCATGTTGATTATGCGGACCTACTATGGTAAGGACTTTATTATTCTCTTCATCATCCAACATCTTCGATTCCTTATCCAAGATTTACTAAGGTCATCATTAGTCATTACATGACTAATTTTCCTGAGATTTCAAGGCGTGTTAGAGACAGGTATCACAATCTGAAAGATAATGATATAATGAAAAATATCTTTAATTCAGGAAGACACAAAGACAGAGTTGGAATGAAGATTCCAGATTGGATGATCTCAGAAGAAATGAAGCACACAGAGCATTATTGGATGTATGCGGAGGTGTTTGGGATAGATGTTCCTCTGACTCAGTCACAACCGACTGAGTCTACCCAAGGAACACATAGGACACCTAGCGCCCCTAGGTCACCTAACCCTAACATGGATGTAGGAGTGTAAAGTGCTCCAAAATGATCAACTGTGATTCATTTTTGTATTCCTCAAAGGAGATCCACACGTCTTACTCCACCAGCTCCAGTGCCACCTATTGATAAAGCAGATGAGATGATTTTACAAGACACATTACAAGTAAGTCTTACTGAGCACAAAAGTCGAGAAGAGCAAGAAGCTAGAGAAAATGTGAAACTGGTTAACGAGCACTTGACATCCATAGAAATTGAAAAGATGGTGGAAGGATGAGAGAATGTTATTGATGATAGTTCAATCCCTAGGAATGATGATCAAAATATTCCCGGCACTAGGTTAGAGCCCAGGAGTGATAAGGAAAGTCCGGAGGTGGAGATTACTAATGATGAAAAGGTGGAAATTACTAATGTTGTAATACCTGTGAATGTTAATGAAGAAAAGGAAGAAATAACTGAGGTGTATGAATTAAAGTGAAGGGAGAAAGGGAAGATTGTAGAGGAGTCTAGGAGTATACCATTCCCCACACCAATTAGATCTCTTAGGATTCATACTGATCTCGTATCTTCGGATACTCAGAAACTCCAGGAATTGACGGTAACTGATACTACACCTACATCATCATCAAGTTCATCCAACACCAAGTTATCTACCACAAACCGACTTCTATCATTATTCAAAGCCAAACTTGCTTGTTTCAAACGCTATAAGAGTTTCTTTCAGGAGTTACTGGGACGCTATAGATATTTGCTTGAACACCTGAAGGCACAGTTCTTGTCAAGGAAGTCATTTGATACTCTTGCTGATCATCTCTAGGCAGTAATGGTTGAATCACTACCCACTATGGTAGATAAGCATATCAAGGAGCAAGTCAAAACGCAAGTTCCTAAGCAGGTTAAAGTTCAAGTTCCAGTGTATGTTGTAAAAGGGCTGCTTTTGGAAAGGCAACAGAATAAAGAAGAGACAGATAAGATGATTGCTAAAGCTATGTTATAGGAGCGTGGGAAATTACAGGCTGGTTGATGCGTCTGTAAGAAGTTATACGTCTGGACATATTCTTCATGTTCATCCAGCTTAACCACAAACATCTGTTCCAGAACAACAATATCAACTGTATCTATCAATGAAAGCCGATCTTCAATTGCAACAACAAGACATATCAATATGGCTGGCACTTAAGATAAAATTTGAGACACTTCAGGTACCTCAGACTACTTGTAGAACTCCCGTCGTTCGCCCAAGAGATCACGACGATCCTCATGATGATGCTCATCCTGAGGGGGAGAATAGTGCAAAGCGGCCGAAGACATCTGAGTATGAAGCACATGTGACTGGAGAGTCGTCTGGACAAGTCAATAAAAAAGAACAAGGTCAATCATCTTTAAGGAATCAAGGCAAATAGATGATTATGATTTTTGGACTGAGTCTTATGCTTCAGATGATGATGAAGTACCAACGAAGCAAGTATCACAAGATATCATGGAAGAAGTGTCATTGACCATTAATGAGTCAAAGCTAAAGAAAATTGCTGATGAGATGTTGAGACAAAGATGTACTTTAGGAGATGAGCATCAATATCACATTGATCAGATGAAAAATTTCTTAAAAAGTGACATTGTTTGGGAAAGCAAAAAGGAAATTCTTGCCTCTTCACATCCACAAAAGACCACACCTTTAGTTCAAAGCTGTCAGAGAGATCCTGAAGCTCCAGCATTGTCTCTGATAAATCAAGATCTTTTGTATTTGAAGAAAGGAAGTTCAGGGCCTGAGAAGATAGTGTTGTCACTTTACAAGTTTCCTGCAATTATCTTTAATGATGTTGATATCGAAGAACAGACTTCCAGATAGGTGAATAAGTGTGTAAAGAAATTTAATCCTTATGCTCGATATGGTGTTGAACATTAGAAGAATCCTCATGCAAAGATCTTCTACATAAAGATGCAAAAACAGCCTGGAAAACCAAAGGAAATTGTTTATTCGAATTCAAAGATCATTCAGGTTATACCATGAACACAAGTTCATCACAGAGATAGTTGCAAGAAGAGCCAATGAGTGCATAGTGTCAATTACCGAGCCTGATTACAAGAATCTCAATAAGAATGATATTGAGGATATGTACTTGCTGATCATGAATGGCAAGGTACATGATTATGCAGAAACAGGTTTGATGTGATCTTTATCAGTTTTCATCAGAAGTTTAGTGATATGGGAAAGAGTGCATGACTTTCAACTTGGAATAGAAAGTTATCAATAGAAAGTTAATCTTACTGCACCAACCATATCTTTCCCAGGAATTGAAAAGCACAAAATTTTCTCCATCATCTATGAGCCCGTGCATAGAATAATATACAAGAATAGCAAGAAAGAGAAAAGGGTGATGAGACATTCAGATATTCATAAGTTTTGTGATGCAACACTAAACAAAGTATTAGAAGGTCTAAAGAGTTACAATAATGATGTTAAGTATGGCTATTGGTATATGTTAAATTACACATACCTTTTGCCTTTAAAAACGTGCTTAAAAGTCTAAAAACATACCAAAAATACATTGTATTTGTGTGTTTTGCATTTATATTGTACAGGTAACGGATATTTAAGAAAAGGACAAAAACGAAGCCAAAGAGAACAAAACCGAGCACGAGAATGAAAAGAGCGCGAAAAGTCAAGTCAACCAGTCAAAAAGTCCAAGTCAAAGTCAACCAGTCAAAGTCAACAAGTCAAAGACAAAACCGAAGCCGAAACCGAAGAAATACTTAATGGGCCAACCCGCACCCATCTAATGGGCCGGGACAGCCCATTAAACATTTATATCAAAGATTACATAAGCCTTAAAAGCTAAAAAAAGCCCAAAACCCCTTTTTTATAAAATCTGGCCCAACTCCTAAGCCGAACAACAAATAACCAAACGGCTGTTAAGTCTGTTAGTCCCTCAAGGACCATCCATGCAAATACACTTACCAACCTCAGGGGCCAAAGCTGCCAACTCCCCTATACCAATTATCACCACATGACCTTCTATGCAAACATAATACAGAAGTTCAAGGGCCAAATTTGTAAAACTTCAAACCCTTATCCCTGCTATCACCAAAACAAGAATACAAACACAAAACCCATTTTGGCGCCAAATTGCTATTCCTGTGTCTTCAACCCCTGTACTCCTGCAACTCCAAGACAAAACACAACCCCACATCACCCCATTACTCTCACCAGCTCACCTCACTCCACAATACCCTAAATGCCACCTTGGCAATCCCTAACATCCCTATTCGTCAAAAGATAATGCCAAGAAATGGATGGCTCAGATTGATAACCTTGGAGGACAAGATTTTTGAAGGGTTTAGATGAAGCTTTTGACTCTCCTCAGCAAACTAACACAACAAGCACACAAGGGCTGCTCAAATTCGTCTATATAAAGACTTAGCCATTTTCAGTTTTGAGAGGTAGTAAAAAAAATAGAAGTAGAAGTAGTTTAAAACTTGTCTTTTAATTAATTTTCAGTTTATTTACTTAATGTACTTTTAAATTTAAAATCCTTGTACTCTTTTTTTTAGTTAATGAAAATTTAAGTTTTTATATTATTGCAAATCTGTTCTTTAAATCCTTTATGCATTTAAGCTTATTCTGTTTTCAAACCTGTTTTTACAAGCTCTTAAAAGCCTTTTAAACCTGCAAAATTTTTTATAAGTTTAAAGTGCTACTGTTTCATTGAATTTCACCCTAAATTATACCTCAGCTTATTGTTTTGGATGATAAGCCAAATGTGGATGGGCTTATGGACTTACCAGCTTGTTCTAAACAAGCTGGAGCTTGTTGACCAGCTCCTAAGAGCTTAATCACCCTTGTTTATGCAAAGGGACTTGTAAGCTCACTTTTTATTTTTTGCTTATTTGCTGCTGAATTGCTTATTTACTGCTCATTTGTGCTTATTTATGCTTATTATTATTATTTGTTGCTTATTTATGCTGTCTTGTAGTTTAGAAATCTTTTGTTCAAGTCTTTCATCAAAACTGTCAATTTTTAGCTTTTAAAGTACTTATCCTTATTTGCTTATTTTAAGTGCCCATTTCTGTGTTTCTATTGCTTAATATTGCTTAACATTGTTAGTTGGTTATCTATTTTCACTAATCTCAGCTTATTTCAGTTTAAATCAGTTCAAAAATGGAATTTTATAATTTAAAGGGGTGTTTGGGTTAAGTGCCAAAATGGGTCAAAATGAGTTTAAAATAGTTTTGGGTCAATAAGCCAACTTTAACACTCTCTGTTAAGTTAATTTAATCAGTTTTAAAAGTTTAAAATAAGTTTGAAGGCGTCTTGTATATGTTCCTTGAATCTGTGTTTTTAAAATCCTTTCAAACTGTTTCATTTGATTGTTGCTCTAAAAGTTGTTTTAAGGTCATACTCATGTTTCATTTTAGAGTTTAAATGCAGTACTAAAAGAGTTGGTTAAGTGAGCTTATGTCTTGCAATTGAAAACATAAGTAGTTTGTAGTATAGATTTTATCTGTTTAAGCTTATTTTGCATTTTAGTCAGCTTATACTAGCATAAAATTAAGGCTTCAAAAGCAATTTGTCTTTTTAAAAGAAAACCAAAAAGCTTGCATTCTGTGTAAGTAGCCCTTTTCATAAGCATTTTTCTTAGCTTATATGTGTTTCAAACTACTTTTTGATTGCTGATTCTAGTAGCTTATAGGTCAAGCTTAAGCTGCCTATAAGTCACTAAGCCATAAGGATCCACTTTCTAGCTTAAAAATAAGCTAGAAAGTGTCTACTTAGGCTGTTTGGCTAACTGTTTTAGTCAAAAGTGCTTATTGCTTTTCTGTGCTTATCTGTCTGTTTCCTTGCTTATTTTAGCCCCTAGTGCTTATTAGGTCTAGGACTGGGTTAGTTTTCAGCTTGTGCTTTTTTCCTTTAGCTTATTAAGCCCAATAAGCCAAATAAGTGTATAGACTTTAGCCTTTGTAGAAATATTTGCATTATGTGCTTATTCTTGGCTTGTTCTTTTTGTTTTGCCTTATTCCAATGTGCTTATTAGACATAGCTTTTAAGTTTCTTCCTTTAGTTTTTTTTGTTTAGGGTTGAGCTTCCTTTAGCTTATTAGAAACTTTTAGTTTAGTGTAAAGCTTAAAAAGCTTTAAGTTCTCATACTGTGACTTTCATAAGTTATTCCTGGTTATTTTTTTAGTTTTGTATAAAGTCTTTTTTCAAAAGTTGATATTTTTAGGTCCTTTTAGCTTTTTCAAAAGAAATTTTCAAAAAAAAAGGAGTAGTGGAGTCAGGGGTGAAGCAAGGCCTCGAACCTGACCTCCACCCACTCAACCTTTACTAACTTAACACACACACTCCACATAAACTAGCGCTTGGTCTTTTCCGTTTTCATTTGCATCTGTTATTTCTTCTTAACCTTTTTTGGCCTTTTAGCTTTTCAACCTTTATTGGCTTATTTCAAGCTTATTCATTTGCTTTTTCAAGGTTTTTTATTTTTCCTAGGAATCTAAACTGTCAAAGTATTTTCTATGAATTTTTCAGAATTTTTAATTTAGCTTTACTATTTTATGCATTTTTTTAGATTTAAAACCGTTTTTAATTCATATTGAATAAAATCAAAATCAAAAAAATATAATTCTTTTTTTTTTAATTTTCTTTAATCATTTAGGATTGTTAAAAATAATTTTGCTTTCGTAGGGTTAAATTTGTAGAATTTGGTTTTTTAAAGAACGGGTTTCGTTCCCGTTATCATTTTTTCACGTTTTAGCTTTAATTGCTTTCGTCTTAGGTTTTCCTTTACTTGTTTTTGCAATTTATTTATAGAAATAGAAACCCAATCCAACTTGTGATTATTCAAGCATAAATTCTCAAACGTAAGCTCGATTTTCAAATTCACGCCTCGTCAGGACACGACGCGGGATGTTTTTTTAGGGTTTTTGCTTTGGGTAAAAGTAAAAATCTTCTTAAAAGGCCTCACGGAATACTTACACTCTCTACTATCATTGATATCTTTGAGATTACCCTTATATATATTTTATTATTATATATTTATAGTATATTATATTTATATATTAAAGGTGTGGTTTCGAACGAGTCAATTTTTGGCGCTGCTGCCAGGGAGGTGTGTACGATTATCGAGTTGAAGTTTGTTGTGCCTTGAAGACCCTTCCTCGTGAAGTTATCATTTTCGTTTATAAATATTTTCTTAGTATTATAAAAAGGTTAAAAATAAAATAACAATACCAACAATACTTTTTCTAAAGTTTTGAAAGTACCAAAAAAAAATCAAAAAAACAACAAAAGATTTAAACTTGATTTGTGTCACTTATGAAGTACGGCTCACTTTAATAGATTAACAACTATTAAGAGGGGTATAAGGAGGGTTGTTCCAAGGAACTACGACCCGAAAGGATAATGGTTTTTAATAGCTTCGCGCTTTCCTACTACTCCGCTCCTTTGTGCGTTTTTCTTTTAGAGAGCTACTGTGAAACAAGTTGATTATTGGTTTAAGTTATTCAATCTCATTTTGTCCTTTAATAAAATATATTGTTTAAAAATCTTAAAAACCCAAAAATAATCTTCTTTTTCTTCTAAACCGTTTGGTGTGGTAATGATCTTCGAGATGGATATTGCTTTCTATGCCATTCAAGGAACGGAGATTCTTTCACTTATGATTCGACTCTAAAGTCTTTCGATAATCCTCCCGATTTTTCATACCCACCTCCACAACCCTAATTCGTGTCATACTCTTGTGAGTTATGTGGGAACGATGCCCATTATGGTTATGATTGTCCACCTCAAGTCCCGTTTGTCTACAATCAGGACCCGTGTTTCAATCAAAACTTTGATTATTTTCCATAAACTTCACCGAGTTTTCCACAACAATATCCTTGTTGTGAAGATTGTGGGGGTCCTCATGAGACTTTTCAATGTCAACCGATGAATTATTAAGAACCTAATCCGTGTTATGATTCTAATTATTCCAGTTTTGACCAAATTGAACCCCCACAGTTTCCCGACATTCATCAACCTCCTCAAAAAATGAGTATCCAAGATATGGAGGATCTGAAGAAGCAGTATTTAGATGAAATGAAAACTTTAATTAATGGAAAGGATTATCGTAATGGGAAGATTGATATTGAGATTAAGATTAATGAGCTTAAGGAAAATTTCAAAGGAATGAGTATTAAAATTAATAAAAAGAAACAGCTTCAGCAACTAGAGCAGGTGGCTAATCTTAATACTTATCCTTCGCGACATTTCAATTCTTTTTGCTACGACAATGATGATGATGATGACGAGGAGTATACTATTGCAATCACACCTGATTTACCAACTGAGGAACCCGGTAACTCTCTAAGTATGGGGGATGAGCATCTTGACACTATTCCAGAAATGGAATTGAACGAATTAATAAAGTCTAGTGATGAGAACCTTGTCCCAATCCCAAGTGAGTCTGAGGATTTTTCCGATATCGAAAGTAAGTGTGATGTGTCCGATTGTGATGATTCTCAAACGACAAATTTTTCAACGTTTTCCAATCCTCTCTTCGACAATTCTACCTCTAGTGATGACGAGTCAAGTCATGAGGAGGTTATTAAGGAAATAAGTTTTAAAACTTATTCAAACCCTCTTTTTGATCTTGACGAGTAAATCATTTTTAATGAGTTTAATCCGATTCATAATGAAGACCTCGATTCTACTCCAAAAAATGATCGTTTTAATACCGAGTCATATCTTCGTGAATCATTACTCAATCGTAATACTTTGATGGCTTCCTCTCTCAAGATTGATTCTCTCCTCGATGAATTCGTCGGTTAACTCATAACAATTCCTCCAAGAATTATTAGAGAGCACGAGGAGTATATTAGTATGATGGAGAGGTTGCTATACGATAATTCATCTCCCCGGCCACCGAAAGATTTTCATGCTAATCCAAATACGATCATCGAGTCTCTTCCTATATTTCCTATCCCCGTTGAGGATAGTGACTCTTTTAGGGAAGAGATCGATATATTTCCTGGTCTGGATGACTCAATACCACCGGGTATTGAGAGTGATGATTATGAATCGGAAGGTGACGATAATTCTACTTCTAGTGATGACGAGTCAAGTCATGAGGAGGTTATTAAGGAAATAAGTTTTAAAACTTATTCGAACCCTCTTTTTGATCTTGATGAGGAAATCATTTCTAGTGAGTTTAATCCGATTCATAATGAAGACCTCGATTCTACTCTGAAAAATGATCGTTTTGATACCGAGTCTTATCTTCTTGAATCACTACTCAATCGTGATACTTTGATTGCTTCCTCTCCCAAGATTGATTCTCTCCTCGATGAGTTCGCCGGTGAACTCATAACAATTCCTCCAAGAATTGTCACGAGGAATATATTAGTCTTATGGAGAGGTTGATATACGATAATTCATCTCCTCGTCCTCCGAAAGATTTTAATGCTAATCCAAATACGATCATCGAGTCTCTTCCCACATTTCCTATCCCCGTTGAGGATAGTAACTCTCTTAGGGAAGATATCGATATATTTCCCGGTCCGGATGACTCAATACCACCGGGTATTGAGAGTGATAATTACGACTCGGAAGGAGACGATAATTCTACTTCCCTTCCGAGTTTGAATCATTTCATGTTGATTATCCCGATTCGGGAGATTCAACCATTGATGTGGTGGAAGACATCCCTGTTGATGTGCCTAATATTTTGCCCACCCATACCACCATTCATATGGATTTCAACTTCATTCCTTCTCATAATGATCTCGGATCCAATCTTGATGTTTCTTCTCCTTTCGGAGATAGAAACAAGATTTACGATCCGGGGATATGCATTGAAGTCGAATCCAAGAAATTTCTTGCTACTCTTTCCCTCGTGATTGATACTTTACTTCCATTTTCATCCGAAAATAAAGACAAAGTTTTCAATCACAGTGTTCTTGCTTCAAAGGAGAAATCTCCTCCTTCTTCATCACATTGAGGCTTTAAAGCTTCCAAGCTTTTTCATCATAAAAGCCCGATGTTGATTCATGGAGAGAACAATCCTAATTTTGGTGTTCGTCATCTCTATTTCTATCCTCCTTGACCTGCTCAAGTATGGGGGATCGAGTCATGCTCAAGACTCGGTTAATAAAAATAAGCGCTTCGTGGGTGGCAACCCATGCTTATCCTTCTCGTTTTATTAATGAATAAGTGTGTTGTGAGGAGGCTCGCCTCTACCTTTCTCGTGTTTTGTGGTTTTTGTTGTATGTCCAGGATTGCCCCAGATTATGAAGCCTCTCGTACTCGTGGTTTTGTCCTTCGTTCACTAGAGCTTCAACATCCTCAGCTTCATTATGGGAATCCAATATCCAATCTTATCGACTAAGGTTTATCTTTGTGCACACTTAATAAACGACTTTAGATTTACGTAAGAGACCCTTCCTAAAACATTGAGGACAATGTTCAACTCTAGTATGAGGGGGATCTATCGATTTGATTGTGCTTGCAGTCGTTGTTTTCACATAATCTCGTTTTTACCACCAAAATACCAAAAAATGAAAAAATTTAAAAATTTTCAAAAAACATAATAATAAAATAAGTGTTTTATCACAATGTTGACTTTCCTGCTGGGTAGAATAAGAATAAATTTTGACTCGATCGAGCGTGTTGAGCTCTAGCTTGTTCCTTAACTTTTAGACTAAGCATTCGCGAATCTTTTTATTAAAGATTTTAAATTTGCGAAGAACGAAAAATGATAGAGTTAATTATGAGTTAGATGCTAAACAAGGATTATTTGGAAATCTTACAAGCTTACAAGTGTAATTTGTGGCTTTTTCTCCTATAAGCTCCTAACCGGACTAATAATACGTGCTATTTAGAAAATTAACACTAAAATCAACAATTTTTGATTATTAAGCTTTATTAAAAGTAGTCAACAACATTAATTTATTGTCTAGTCTTAGTTACAAATTTATACTTAAATTTCTTAAAAAGAAGTTTTCTCTATAATATCGTGGTAATATAAAATGCAAAAAAAATGTGAAGGTAATAATAATAATAAAAACTGTGGGAATAATAAAAGTTTACTTGCATCTTGCCTGATCACAACCGTGTTGCAGTCTTTAAATAAGGCACATAGTAATTATCCAAACATTATAAAAGTTTTGTGCATCTTGCAGCTCACAAAACGATGTTGCAGCCTTCCTAAAAAGTCGAGGATTTCCTTAGTTTAAGGATGTATAATTATATTAAGTGTAGTAAAATGTGTTTTAATAAATACAACGGGAAAAATCTCCTTTCTTAAATTTAAAATGCGGGGATTTTGAAACCAAGAATATTTGTTTTAAATTATGATTTTATAAACAGGGAAATCCAAGGGGTTTTGAAAACGATGGTCAGTGAGTGTCCTCTCGATACTACAGTTCTACTACTGTGGGCGTGTTTAAAAAGTACCTGCCGTCACATTATCATACACGCATGGTTTGGGATGTTGACTAAGAGCTGAAAAATTCGCCTACATGGGATATGAGTCTCCGCCTTGTCAAAAACCTCATTACTTTGGGTGGAACGTGATAGAAATAAAGCTCAAAGAAAATTTAGCAAAACGAAATTGATCACAATGGTGCAATGTTTAGAAATTAGCACAACGTTCACTAACGATATAATAATTTTCAGAGAGTGAAAAGACCCTTACTCCAAATCATAATTAATATATGAATAGTGTAGTACAAATCCTAGCAATACAACACTAATGTTATACCTCGGTGTATTTCATATCTTGTATTTTAGAAGCTTGGTTTAGGGACATAGTGAATAATTGATCACGGGGAACGATGAACTTTGAGAATACCCATCTTTTGAGGCATATGATTGAGGACCTATAAAACTGCGCTCTTGTTCCACACTCTCCCTCCCCCTCATTGGCTCCACTCTAAAGGTTATGAAAAATTAACAGATGATGCTCATAACATGTTGTTGCGTAACATCAATGATATAAAGTATTTTATAGAAAAAGGAGAATAAAGAAAAAAATACATACTATAAAATATGTCGTAGGTAAATAAGTATAGATTATAAAACTTGGTCCAAAACGGGGCTTTTCAAAGCTCTATTTGATTACACACTCTTTCTAATCTTCCCCTTGATGAATACTAAAGCTACTCTTTCCAGAGGAGTTAGTTAGTACGAGAGAAGGATTGTGTTTCTTGGTTTTCATAAGTGTTTTACTAACTATAAGGCATATGACGGTGAGGACCTTGATACTCAAATATAAACCTTAGTACCAAACTTGGGGGGTATTTGTGAAAAATAGTACATGAACTGATGCTAAAAACACAATTAACTTCTCAATCATAATTACGTCTTACCCATAACTAATAAATACGACCACTCAAATGACCAAATACAGTGTCATTCAAATGCTATAATATTTCAAGCCTTTAATTGTTGTTTTGTAGTTGTTTATTGTTCAGGATACTCGAGATATCTCTACTAAAAGGTCCACACAACAAACAGATAAGCCAATAACGACAAAACTGGCAGGGGTTGTAAAGAGCATGAAAAGCTCAAAGTCAAAGTCAACACATAAAAGATTATAAGTCAAAGACGAGGCCGTAAACGAAGAAATCTTTAATGGACCAACCCGCTACCCAAATTATGGGCCGGGTCCAGCACCATATCAAGCTTTTATATTACACATACCTTTTTTACCCTATAAAAGCCTTAAATTCCTTTTATGCCATCCGACTCAAAAATTATTTAACTAAAGCCCTAACCTACTATGATACCCTGTTAACCCCCCTTTACCAAACATACACCCATTTATTACTACTATAACACCCATCGTTAGTCACCTGAGGGAACCTAAATAACAAAACACCTGTATGTTAGTCCCTTGTGACTAATGCCACTTAACCCCGTTAACTCTTTACCCCCTTAAACCCCAAAACCCTTTACACCCCTCGTCCCTAGACCAAACGAACAGTACCAAAACCCAATTCTCGCCCAATTACTATTCATCATCTCCTACACATATCGTGTGCACTGTAGCACCCTGCTACCCAACAAATACATCACTCTCCCTTCACCCCACACTTAACCCCACATCATATCACTCCTAAAACACGCTGGTAATCCCCTAGCAACTCATAGGCTGATGAATGAAGACCAAAATCAAGGGCTATGATGAATTTTCTTGGAGAACAAGATGATTGAAGGGCTGAGATGAAGGATTTTGACCTCCTCACATAAGAAACACAACTAGCACACATAGTTACTTATATTCGGCTATACATAGAGTGCTTTTTCTTCATTTTTAAGTGTGTAATTTTAGGAGTAGGGTAGTTTTATTTTATCAGTTTTATTTACTGCTTACTTTACTTTAAATTGTACTTTACTTTTCAAAGCATTGTAATCTTTTAAGTTTTAATGAAATTTCAGTTTTACTGTATTACGTTTACCTTGTTTTACTCTTATGCTTTTTATGTTAAAAACTGTTTCCAAGTCAATTTTTTATAAGCTCTATATGTTCTTATAAGTCACTAAGTTCTGTTTCATACACTCAAAGTTTTATGGTTTTAAGCTTTATGGATGATAAGCCAAATTTGGAAGGGCTTATGGATTTACTAGCTTATCTCTGATAAGCTAGAGCTAGTAGAATAAGCTCTTTTGAGCATTTAGGCAGGTGGAGTGGAGGGTGGGGTGGCGGGGCGAGGGGGGGGGGTGGGTTGGGGGGGGGGGGGGTGGGTTAGGGTTTGGGGGGGAGGGGGGGGGGGTTGGGGGTGGTTTGTTGGGGGGGGGGGGGGGGGGGGTGGGGGGGGTGGGTAGGGGAGGGGTGGGGGGAGGGAACTTAGGGGGGGGGTGGGGTGGGGGGTGGGGGGGGGGTATTGGGTGGGCGGGGTGGGTCGGGGGGGGGTGGGTGGGGGGGGGTGGGGGGGCGTAAGAGGTGGGTTGGGGAGGGGGGGATGGGTGGGGGGTGTTGCGGGAATGGGGAGGGGTGTAAGTGGGGGGGGGGATGGGGTTGGGGGACGTGGTTAGGTTAGCTGGTGGGTGTGGGTGGGGGGGTGGGGTTGGGTGGGGGGGGGTGGTTTGTGGGGGGGCGGGGGGTTGCTGCGGGGAGGGGATTGGGTCGTGATTTGGAAGGGGGGGGGGGGGGGGGGGGAAGTGGGGGGTTGGGGGGTTTGGGAGGGGGCGGGGGAGGTCTGGGGTGGGGGGGGTGGGTGGATGGGGGGGGGGGTGGGGTGGGTAGGGGGTGGGTCGTTGGTAGGGGCGGGGAGGGGGGGGGATTGGGAAGGGGGGGCGGGGCGGGTAGGGGGGGGTTAGTGGAGGGGAAGGGCAGTTGGGGGGGGGGGATGGTTGGGGGGGGGTTGTGGGGGGCGTGGGGTATGGGGGGTAGGGGGGGTGTTCGGTGGGTGGTGGGGGGGTGGGGGGGGGGGGGGTGGGATTGTTATGGAGAGGGTAGGGGTGGGGTTTTTTTGGGTGAGGTTTCGTAGGAAGTGAGGGGTGGGGGGGGGGTGGGGGTGACGGTGTGGGAGGGGTTGGGGGGGGTCTGGGGGGGCGCGGACCTGGGGGGTGGGAGGCGGGCGGGGGGGGGGGAGTTGGGGGGGGTGAAGAGCGGGGGAGGGGGTTGGGTGGGTGGTGTCTGGGGTGTAGGTAGGGGGGGGGGGTCTTGGGGTGTAGGTTGTGGAGGTGGGAGGGGGGTGTTGGGGGAGTTGAGGGGGGGGAAATGGGAGGGGGTGTGGGGGCGTGGTGGGGGGGGGTGGGGGGAGGGGAGGTTGGGAGGGGGGGGGGGGGGAGAGGAGGGGGTTGCTGGGGGGACGGGGGTGGTTTGGGGTGGATTGGGGGTGGGGGGTGGGGGAGGGGCAATTCAAATTGGTGTGCCTAGGAGGGGGGTATTGGGGTGGGTGGCGGGGGTTTGGTGGGGGATGGTATTAGGTGTTGGTGTGGTGTGGTTTTTGGGCGGGTGGGGGGGATGGGGTAGGTGGGGGGGGGTGCAAGTTTGGGGTGAGGGGGGGGGGGTCGTGTGGATAGGGGGGGGGGTGGATGGGGGGTGGGGGGGGGGGGGTAATTAGGGTGAGAGGGGGGAGGTTTGGGGGGGTTGGGATGGGGGGGGGTAGGGTGGGGGGGGTGTGGGGGTGGCGGGGATGGGGGGGTGGGGGGGGGTAGAAGGCTTAGGTTGTGGGGGTGGTGGGGGGGGGGATGGAGGGTTGTGAGGGGGGAGGGTGTGGGGGGGGAGGGGGGTGGAAGGGGGGGGGTGTGTCGGGGTGGGGGGGGGTATGCCTCAGGGCTGGTAGGGGAGGGGTTTTGGGTTGTTGGGGGGGGGGTGCATGGGGGGGGAACGTCGGGGGGGGGGGGGGGGTGGTGTGGGTGGCGGGGGGGGGGGGGGGTGGTTAGGTTGGGGTGGGTGGGGTGGGGGGGGTGGGGGGGGGGAGGGATGGGGGTGGGGGATTGGGTGGGGGGGTGGGTTGGGGGTGGGGGTGGGGGGGGTGGGGGCGGGGGGGTGTATGGTGGGGTGTATCTGCTCGGATGCGGGGGGGAATCCGTGGTGGAGGGGGGGGGCGGATAATATGTCGGGGGATTTGGGGAGGGAGCGGTGGGGTTGTTGTGTTAGTATAGTTGGTTTGTTGGGTTTTGGTTTTTTTTGGTGTTATTGGTTTTTTTGTTATTTTTTTTTTTTATTTTTATTTGTGTTTATCTTTTTCTTTTTTTTTTTTTTTTTTAACGTGTTTTTTTTTTTTGTTTTTTATTTTTATTTTGTTTTTGGTTTTTTTTGTTTTTTTTTTTTTGTTTTTTTTTTTATATTTAGTTTTTGTTTTTTTTTTTGCTTTTCTTTTTTTATTTGTTTTTTTTTTTTTTTTTGGATTTAATTTTTTTTTTTATGTTATTTTCTTTTTATATTGCCTTTTTTTTTTATTGTTTTTTTCTTTTTGTTCTTTTTTTTATTTCTATTTTTTTTTTTTTCTAATTTTTTTTTTTTTTTTTTTTTTTTTTTTTTGTTGCTTTTTTAATTTTTTTTTTTTTTTCTTATTTTTTTTTTTTTTTTACTCTTTTTTTTTTTTTTTTGTTTTGCCTCATCATGATGATAAGGTGTGGTCTCAAGACACATGTTCATTTGGATTCAAGCACACAACTATACTTGATGATTATCTGCATATAATTGAAGCGCACTTGTGTAAGACCATTTTCGTAAACATAAACGCGTCGTTCATTTTGGTAACATGATCCTATAAAATGTCCATATAAGAAATTTTCTCTAAATAATATTCACAATAAATATGGAATTTATGTAAAAAGGAAGTTATAATCTTTTTATATCAGTAGTACATATTTCAAAAAGAATCAACGCATAAAAAGTGGTATTACAACATAAACATGTATTGACCTTTTCTTAATAATAAAAGTATGTGCTCACATAATGAGATTTAAAAAGAAACTCAGTAATACAAAGAACAAAGCTTAAAGGATTTCTAACATTTTGGAATTTACACAGAGCTAAAAGATGGCCTAGTTAGATCAATATATATAACACACTTGAGAATAACATCATCACCTACCTTTATAGAGTTGGTCATTCTTCATCTATCTCCAAATCTATGTTAGTTTTCCTACCTTGAACTTTTAGTCAGACCTAGCATGAATCAACACAAACAGAATATAAAAAACCTTAAAGAAACATAAATCCTCAAGTAGTCAAATGTTGTTTAAAAGGAAGATCTCTCAAACACACAAAAACACATGTATACATGAACAAATATGAAAACCAAAATACATACAATATCTGGTCAAAAAAATAAACAAATCATCCTCTTCAAGTCTCCATTCATCTTTATTATCACCTACATCTCCCAAGTCCCAACCTTCAAGCCTTTATTTAAATTCCTCATCACGATCTTCGTATCTTTAAGTCATCGACACGTTACGTTACTAAATAAACAACATAAACAAATCAATTATCAAAGAAATATAAAAAAGAAAAAAAGTTACGAAACATAACAATATGACCAAAGGGGGCTAGAATATGAGATAAAAAAAAGGAAGAACAAGATCCTACATTGAATAACAAACTGTGTATCTAAAAAATTATAAACAAAGAGAGCATCATTCCAGAAAAAATAAACAGGAAGACCAGATGAAACCAATGGTGTTGTGGGGGAGATGAGGGAGACGACAAGAGCAATTTGAGGTGGTGGTTGGAAATGAAGGATTGACGCTCCTTGATGATAGATAGTATGAAAGGATGGGTGGCTTAGATTTCTTAACCACCTCCTCACAATTTTATTTGTAACCTCACATCAAATCAGTGGTTGTTATAAGATAGAGCAGCCTGTAAACAAAACACAAAAAAAAATCTAGCCACAACATATGATACAATGGATTCGGTCTCAAAAAACCTTGCAAACTCAAAACAAATGTCAAAAGATCGAGACAACAACACCACAAAAAAGCTACACAAAACAACACATGAACACAGTTGTCAAAACAAAGGTCCTTGGATCTGACCACCAAACACACAACCAAAAACAATAAAGACAATAATACATGTTGTTGCAATGGATTCTATAAGGTTGACGAAGACGGACCCAGTTGCGTTTTTATGCAACGAAGATGGTGGAGGCAGCAGTTGAGGATTGTCTGATCTTCATTTTCATTTCTTTAGATTCCACTTGTGGTTATTTACATAGACAACTCTTCAAATCATTTCTTTATTTAGGTTTATAAGTTTCAACTCATTTGATCATTTTTTTCAAGATTTACGAGCCATGAAATCAAGAGCATTGAATTTGACAGGCAATTTATAGCCAATGCACTTAAGTTGTCAACGTTTCCTAATTCAAGATTACAGCCAATACAAATTGTTTCAGCCAATTAAAATCTTTTTTTTAGAACGGGTTCGTTTAGGGGGTTATTCAAGATTCAGTGAATTTAAATTTATTAACATTTCCAAAAGATTAATGAGTTTTTAATCCTTTTCAAGAAGGGACTTGATATTTACACTGAACAAATTGATCCGCATACGGCAATTCATTGGGAAAAGTCCATTATGCCCTCATAATTCACAACTCCATATGAGATTTTCTTTCATATTGTATATTACGTTCTCCGCCCCTCCTCTTTTGATCACTATTATTTGCTTCTCTTCCAAGTGAATAAAAATTCAGATGCCTCAATTCCACCCGTTAATCTCGGAGTTCACATTTAAGGGTTTTTATCCGGGTGAACCTATCCATCGCCCACATTACCATCATCAACATTGTTGAAAGTCAAACAAACTACGATCGTTTAAAAAGTTTGTGGTGTTTCGATGGCTGTAATATGCGGTCTTGGTAACATTAATTGTGTTTAAGACTTTTGCAATGTCTATTAAAGAGTAAGAATGTGATCAATATTGGATCGGATATAAAAGTGAAAAATGAATTCCATGTTGAAGGACCAATCTCATCGGATTATTATTGCTTCATCGATACAAAAACTTGAGTCCAACCCGTTTTCATAATTCCCCACGTGTGTGTATGCGAGAGATTAGAATTAGAGGATGATATTTACGTAAAAGAAGGCAGAGGAATAACATTTTTGATTCATTCTAGCCGAAGACGAACACCATTTTATTTAATCTCTCTAATAAGTGTGTATCATCAACTAATATACTATCATTAAATAAATCAATGGCCACATTGGTGGAACTGAGGGCGAAGCACCCGATGTTAATTCAATTTATAAATTACACAGTAAGTATGTCAGACGCAAATATAAGTTTGAAAGAAGAAGAAAAAAGTTGTAAAAAGTGAATACTAGTGAGGGTATAAAAGTCATTGCACAGTTAATTTCCGTGGAAGAAGTAAATCCCTCCGTGTAAATATCAGCTCCCTTTCAAGAATTTGTCAAATTCTCTTTATAGAGTAAGTATAGATTAATTAGTAGGTTATAATGATTTTAATTTTTCTAATGTTTCTTAAAATAAGAATTTTCAACTTTTCACCAGCTGACTATATGGCTAGGTTGTTGTAGATCAGCAAGCACCCCGGTGAGAAATGTTGGGTCTAGCACCCCTGCCTCATCCCCGCCAAGAAGCAAGTGGTAAGTAAAGTATTCCACACTGATCCCTGAGGGGAGGTCAATGCCCATTTCCTCCATTCTACGTTCGAGCTCTTTCATTCCTATCCCTTACAGTCTAGCTATTTCATTCTTCTCCTTAACAGTCGAGCGATTTCATTCCTATACCTTTCTATGTAACGCTCCCCGGTATACGACTGATTTAAATGGAAGGATTTTTTAACTTTTCTAGATTTCTAATTTCAACATTTGGGTAAATCTCCTTTATAAGGAGTATAGATAGGGAAAATCTCTTTTTCTTAAATTTAACTATGCATTCGAACTAAGACTATTTCATTTTAAATAAGCTATGTATAAATGGGAAACCTAAGAGTTTTTGAAACCGAAGGTCCGTGAGTCTCGATACTAGTCTCTGTGGGGTGTCAAAAGCCTGGTCACTTAGCTGCAAGGTTGGGATGTGCTGAGACGAAAGTCGCTACATGGGATGATCTCGCCTTCAAACTTATTATTCTCGGGTGGAACGTGAAGCATATAAATTTTGCAAAACGTTGATCCATGGTTGAAATTCGAAATGACACATTCACCTAATATATATAATAATTATCGGGAGTGAAAAGTTCACAAGTTACAAATATGATTAGTGTTAGCATCTTAACTTATATTTAACGGTGATTTCGTTTTTAAGCTTTGTTTGGGACGAGTGAAAAGTCAGGGACGATGAATTTATCCTTTTTGGGCATTTTAGGATTGAAATGCATCTTATTCCGTGACCCTAAAAGTTATGAAAATAATGAAAGTCCAAACATTCTAGTTAGTTGCTAAAAAGAAAAGTACAAAAAAAGAGAAAAATGAAAAAATACAAAAATATGTGTAGGAATAAGTGTATATATATAAGAATGGTAAAAATGGGGCTTTTCAAAGCTATTGATTCTTTCATTCCCCTTGATGAACACTTAGCTACTTTTCGAGGTAATTAGTCGAGGGGGATTGAGATTCTTGGCTTTCTTAAGTGTTTACTTATGACATTGCGTGAGGACACGACAATGTCTTAGTATGGAGGATTTTGGTATGTGCTTAATTACACATACCATTTACCTAGGAAAACGTGCTTAAATGACCAAAAATACATTGTATTTGTATGTTTTCACTTATATTGTGCAGGAAACGGATATTCGACAAAAGGACAAAAATCAAGTCAAAACGGACAAAACTGAGCACGGAATAGAAAAACGTGAAAAAGTCAAAGTCAAAGTCGATGCCGAAACCGAAGAAATACTTAATGGGCCAACCCGCACCCATCTAATGGGTCGGGGCAGCCCATCAAGTTATTTGTTATCAAGACTTAGAAGCTAAAGGGCCCAAAATGCATAAAATTAAAACAGGCCCAACTGGCCCATTTCCTTAACTGGATATTGACTTAACAAGCCCCATTATACAACCGTTATGTTCATTACATCGTTAGTCCTTTAAGGACTGTGGTTGCAATAAATACATATAAACTCAGGGACCATTCTTGCCAACTCCCTTAAACTTTTACACCACAAAGGACCATCCATGCAATCAAATAATACAAGTTCAGGGGCCATTCTTGCCAAACCCATAAACCTTTACCCAATTATACCAAAACAGATACAAACAAACCCAAATCAATTTTCCCGCCCCTTCTACTATTCACCTTCCCTGTTAATTTTCACCTCTACTTATGCACCCACAGATAAAAACATCTCTTTCCCCCTCAACCTCACTTCACATGGGCTTATTTGCCACCTTGGCAATCCCATAAACCCTCATTCGTCAAAAGGATAAAACAAAAATTGCACAGGTAAGATCAATGGACTTGGGACCACACAAAATATTGGTATGGATATTGATAAGGCTTTGAAGCTCCTCACACAACAAACACAACAAGCACAAGTGCTAGCTTATTCGGCTATATATAGGCTTATTTCTTCATTGTAAAAGTATCTAGTTTTAATGTAATATAGGAGTAGTGTAGCTTTAAATTTCAGCTTATTTAACTTATTGTATTTTTATTTTCCAAGCAATGTACTTTTTTTAAGAAGTTTTAATGAAAGTTATGTTTTAAGTTTAATTATCTTTCAATTATGTTAAAAGCTAAGTTGTCGTCTTTAAAGTCAATTTAAATAAGTTGTAATAAGCTCTTTACAAGCCACATTGTTCATTCATAAGTCCTAAAACTCAAATAAGATTCTCTAAGCTTATTTGAGATTGGTTAGTCAGTTTACAAAGAATTTGGTGAAAATGTTAATGGTTTGAGCTATTTTGGATGATAAGCCTAAAATGGAAGGGCTTATGGGGTATTTACAGCTTATTGTATAAGCTATTTTGGTCCCTGTTTAAGCATAGGACAAAGGTACTCTCCATTTTTCATTTTTGCATATTTTTATGTCTTTTGCTTATTACTGCTTATATCTGCTTATTTCTGCTTATTTATTGCTTAAAAGTACTTATTATGCTTAATAATAGGTTGTTTTGACTAGTTCATAGCTTAGATTTAGCTTGTTTTAAGTTTTCTTATAATATGCTCATTTAGAAGCCTTATCTGCTTATTAGTTTTGCCTATCAACTATTGCTTATTTTCTTATGGTTCTTGCTTATTCGTCTTTAGTTATCATAGAACTTCATCTGATTTTACAAATCAATGCTTAATTTAACCTGTTCTGGTGTAAAAATTCATTTTGTACTTTTAAAGGGTGTTTGGGTTAAATACTCAAAATGGGTCAAATGAGGGTCATACTGCACTTTGGCCTCTTAGTCAGTTTTAATCAACCTAAATATAGTCTATAAGTTAGTTTTTCCAAGTCGTTTGGGTTTAAAACTCAAATTTATGGTGTAAAAAAAAAAAAAAAAAAAAAAGGGGGGGGGGCTCATAATGTTTGGAATTTGGAGAATTCTAGTTTTCTACAACTGAAAAAAAGCCATTTTTCAAAGTCAAATTTAGATAGGCTAAAGTAGGTTTTAGGTCTTGCAATTGAAAAAATAAGTAGTTTGTAGTATAGATTTTATCTGTTTAAGCTTATTTTGCATTTTAGTCAACTTATACTAGCTTAAAATTAAGGCTTCAAAAGCCATTTGTCTTTTTAAAAGAATACCAAAAAGCTTGCATTCTGTGTAAGTAGCCCTTTTCATAAGCCTTTTTCTTGGCTTATATGTGTTTCAAACTCCTTTTTGATTGCTGATTCTAGTAGCTTATAGGTCAAGCTTAAGCTGCCTATAAGTCACTAAGCCATAATGACCCACTTTCTAGCTTAAAAATAAGCTAGAAAGTGTCTACTTAGGCTGTTTGGCTACCTGTTTTAGTCAAAAGTGCTTATTGCTTTTATGTGCTTATCTGTCTATTTTCCTTACTTATTTTAGCTCCTAGTGCTTATTAGGTCTAGGACTGGGTTAATTTTCAGCTTGTGCTTTTTCCTTTAGCTTATTAAGCTTAATAAGCCAAAACAGTTTAGACTTTTAGCCTTTGTAGCAATTTAGCATTCTGTGCTTATTCTAGCTTTTTCTTTTTGTTTTGCTTATTTAATGTGCTTATTAGACTTAGCTTTAAGTTTCTTTTAGTTTTTTTTCAGCTTAGGGTTGAGCTTCTTTTAGCTTATTAGAACTTTTAGTTTAGTGTAAAGCTTAAAAGCTCTTAAGTCTCAACTGTCACTTTCATAAGCTTATTCCTGGCTTATTTTTAGTTTTGTATAAAAAGTCTTTTTACAAAAGTTAATTATTTTTAGGTCCTTTAGCTTTTTCAAACAGAAATTTTCAAAAAAAAAGGAGTAGGGAAGTCAGGGCTGAGCAAGGCTCGAACCCCTGACCTCTACCTACTCAACCTTTATAACTTAACACACACACTCCACACCACTAGCGCCCTTGGGTCTTTTCCGTTTTCATTAGCATCTATTATTTTTTAACCCCTTTTTAGGCCTTTTAGCTTTTCAGCCATAATTGGCTTATTTCCAGCTTATTCATTTAGTATTTTTCCAGTTTTTTATTTTTCCTAGAATCTAGACTGTCCAAAGTATTTTCCATGAATTTTTCAGAATTTTTAAAACTAGTTTACTATTTTTATGCATTTTTTAGATTAAATCCGTTTTTAATTCATATTAAATAAAATAAAAATCAAAAAAATACAATTCTTTTTTTTAAAATTTTCTTTAATCATTTAGGATTGTTAAAAATTAATTTTGCTTTCGTAGGGTTAAATTTGTAGAATTTGGTTTTTTAAAGAACGGGTTTTGTTCCCGTTATCGTTTTTTCACGTTTTAGCTTTAATTGCTTTCGTCTTAGGTTTTCCTTTACTTGTTTTTGAAATTTATTTATAGAAATAGAAACCCAATCCAACTTGTGATTATTCAAGCATAAATTCTCAAACGTAAGCTCGATTTTCAAATTCACGTCTCGTTGGGACACGGCCCGGGATGTTTTTTAGGGTGTTTGCTTTGGGTAAAAGTAAAAATCTTCTTAAAAGCCTCACGGAATACTTACACTCTCTACTAGCATTGATATCTTTGAGATTACCCTTATATATATTTATATTATATATTTATAGTATATTATATTTATATATTAAAGGTGTGGTTTTGAACGAGTCAATTTTTGGCACCGCTGCCGAGGAGGTTTGTACGATTATCGAGTTGAAGTTTGTTGTGCCTTAAAGACCCTTCCTCGTAAAGTTATCATTTTTGTTTGTGAATATTTTCTTCGTATTATAAAAATTAAAATAAATAAAATACCAACAATACTTTTCCTAAAGTATTGAAAGTACCAAAAAAATATCAAAAAATAACAAAAGATTTAAAACTTGCCTTTGTGTCACTTGTGAAGTACGGCTCACCTCTAAGAGATTAACAAACTATAAGAGGGGTATAAGGAGGGTCGTTCCAAGGAACTACGACCCGAAAGGAGAATGTTTTTAATAGCTTCGCGCTTTCCCGCTCATCCGCTCTTTTGTGCATTTTTCTTTTAGAGAGCTACCGAGAAACAAGTTGATTATTAGTTTAAGTTATTCAATCTCAATTTGTCCTTTAATAAAATATGTTGTTTAAAAAGCTTAAAAACCCAAAAATAATCTTCTTTTTCTTCTAAATCGTTTGATTAAAAAGCTTAAATACCCACCTCCACAACCCCAATTCGTGCCATACTCTTGTGAGTTATGTGGGAACGATGCCCCTTATGGTTACGATTGTCCACCTTAAGTCCCGTTTGACTACAATCAGGACCCGTGTTTCAATCAAAACTTTGATTATTTTCCACAAACTTCACCGAGTTTTCCACAACAATATCCTTGTTGTGAAGATTGTAAGGGTCCTCACGAGACTTTTCAATGTCAACCGATGAATTATTACGAACCTAATCAGTGTTATGATTCTAATTATTCCGGTTTTGACCAAATTGAACCCCCACAGTTTCCCGTCATTCATCAACCTGCTCAAGAAATGAGAACTTTAATTAATGGAAAGGATTATCGTAATGGGAAGATTGATATTGAGATTAAGATTAATGAGCTTAAGGAAAATTTCAATGGAATGAGTATTGAAATTAATAAAAAGAAACAGCTTCAGCAACTAGAGCAGGTAGCTAATCTTAATAGTTATCCTTCACGAAATTTCAATTCTTTTTGCTACGACGATGATGATGATTTTTGAGGAGTATACTATTTCAATCACACCCGATTTACCAACCGAGGAACCCGATAACTCTCTAAGTATGGGGGATGAGCATCTTGACACTATTCCGGAAACGGAATCGAACGAATTAATAAAGTCTAGTGATGAGAACCTTGTCACAATCCCAAGTGAGTCCGAGGATTTTTCCGATATCGAAAGTAAGTGTGATGTGCCCGATTGATATGATTCTCAAACGACAATTTTTTCAACGTTTTCCAATCCTCTCTTTGACGATTCTACCACTAGTAATGACGAGTCAAGTCATGAGGAGGTTATTCACGAAATAAGTTTTAAAACTTATTCAAACCCTCTTTTTGATCTTGATGAGGGAATCATTTCTAGTGAGTTTAATCCGATTCATAATGAAGACCTCGATTCTACTCCGAAAAATGATCGTTTTAATACCGAGTCTTATCTTCGTGAATCATTACTCAATCGTGATACTTTGATGGCTTCCTCTCCTAAGATTGATTCTCTCCTCGATGAGTTCTCCGATGAACTCATAACAATTCCTCCATGAATTGTTAATAGAGAGCACAAGGAATATATTAGTCTTATGGAGAGGTTGCTATACGATAATTCATCTCCCCGTCCACCGAAAGATTTTCATGCTAATCTAATCATCGAGTCTCTTTCTACGTTTCCTATCCCCATTGAGGATAGTGACTCTCTTAGGAAAGAGATCGATATATTTCCCGGTACGGATGATTCAATACCACCGGGTATTGAGAGTGATGATTACGACTCGGAAGGTGACGATATTTCTACTTCCCTTCCCGAGTTCGAATCATTTCATGTTGATTATCCTGATTCGGGAGATTCAACCATTGATGTGGTGGACGACATCCCTGTTGATGTGCCTAACATTTTGCCCACCCATCCCACCCTTCATATGGATTTCGACTTCATTCCTTCTCATAATAATCTCGGATCCGATCTTGATGTTTCTTCCCCTTCCGAAGATAGAAACAAGATTTACGATCCAGGGATATGCTTTGAAGTCGAATCCATGATATTTCTTGCTACTCATTCCCCCATGATTGATACTTTACTTCCATTTTCATCCAAAAATAAAGACAGTTTTCAATCACGGTGTTCTTGCTTCAAATGAGGAGAAATCACCTCATTTCTTATCTCATCGGGGCTTTAAAGATTTCCAGCTTTTTTTTGAAAGCCCGATGATGATCTATGGAGGGAACATTCCTATCTTGGATGTTCCATTTCTCCATTTCTATCCTCCTTGACCAAGCTCAAGTATGGGGAATTGAGTCAGGCTCAAGACTCGGTTAACAAAAATAAGCGCTTCATGGGTGGCAACCCATGCTTATCCTTATCGTTTTATTAATGAATAAGTGCGTTGTGAGGAGACTCGCCTCTTCCTTTTGTATGTTTTGTGGTTTTTTGTTTTATGTCCAGGATTGCCCGGATTTTTAAGCCTCTCGTGCTCATGGTTTTGTCCTTCGTTCACTCGAGCTTCAAATCCTCAGCTTCATTATGGGAATCCAATATCCTAATCTTATCGACTAACGTTTATCTTTAAGCATACTTAATAAACGGCTTTAGATTTACGTAGAGACCCTTCTTAAAACATTGAGGACAATGTTCAATTCTAGTATAGGGGGATCTATCGATTTGATTATGCCTGCATCCGTTGTTTTCACGTAATCCCGTTTTTCCACCAAAATACCAAAAAATGAAAAAAAATTAAAAATTTTCAAAAACAAAATAAGTGTTTTGTCATAATTTTGAATTTCCTGCTGGGTAGAATGAGAATAAATTTTGACTCAATCAAGCGTATTAAGCTCTAGCTTGTTCATTAACTTTTAAACTAAGCATTCATGGATCGTTTTATTAAAGATTTTAAATTTGTAAAGAACAAGAAATGATAGAGTTAATTATGAGTTAGATGCTAAACAATGATTAGTTGGAAATCTTAAGAGCTCATAAGTGTAGTTTGTGGCTTTTCTCTCCCATAAGCTTCTAACCGGACTAATAATTCGTGCTCTCTTCGAAAATTAAACTTACATCGACGATTTTTGAAGTATGGTCGATATCAATAATTTTAGTCTTAGTTTAAATTTATACTTAAATTTCCTAAAAATAAATTTTCTCTATATCATGGTAATATAAAGTGTTAAAAAAATGAGGTAACAATAATAATAATAACTGTGGGCTAATAAAAGTTTACTGCATCTTGCCGGCTCACAACCGATGTTGCAGTCTTCTAAATAAGACACATAGTAATTAT
>BQNB010033014.1:4514-52687 GCA_026074375.1 Tanacetum coccineum | reverse complement strand
TGGAAAGGGTTGGGTTAACCATTTGCCATTATTCAAGTTCTCATATAACAATAGCTATCACGCTAGCATTAAGGCCACACAATTTGAAGCACTTTATGGTCGAAAGTGTCGTTCACCTGTTTGTTGGACCGAAGTTGGAGAAGCTCAAATCCTCGCTCCAAAACTAATTCAAGAGACGACTGAGAAAATCGTCTAAATCAAGCAAAGGATGCAAGCCGCTCGTGATCGATAGAAGAGTTACGCTGATCTGAAGCGTAACCCGATGGAATTCCAAGTTGGGGATAAAGTTATGCTTAAAGTTTTTCCTTGGAAAGGGGTCGTACGTTTTGGCAAACGGGGGGAGTTAAACCCTAGGTATGTTGGACCTTTCAAGGTGTTAGAAAAGGTTGGAGAGGTTGCTTACAATCTCGAGCTTCCGCAAGAGCTGAGCAGGGTACATAATACATTTCGTGTATCCAACTTGAAAAAGTGCCATGCCGACGAACCATTAGCAATTCCGTTGGATGAACTTCACTTTGATGACAAGCTTTAATTTGTCGAGGAGCTGGTAGAAATCATGGACCATGAAGTTAAACGGTTAAAGAGAAACCGCATTCCACTAGTCAAGGTTCGATGGAACTCCAGGAGAGGTCCTGAGTTTACATGGGAACGCGAGGATCAATTCCGGAAGAAATACCCACATCTCTTCACAAAGACCACACTGTCGTCAAGTGCCGCATCTTAAGCCTTGAGGACAAGGCTCACATAACGGGGGGAGACTATAACACCCTGTGTTTTAGGGTCATTGACGTCGTCAATAAATCCATAATGTATCTTTTGTATTGTACGTGTTTGCTTTAAATCGTAAACGTTAAGTTTAATCGCGTACGCCAAAAATTAGCGTTCAATGTAAACGAGCACCAAACAATTAAATGTTTACATTAAGCAAATGTTAAGTAATTATTTTGATGATAATTATTAACTTTGTTCATTTTATTTTTATTGGTTGGGTAAATTGATTTCGTTTCACGATAAAATACGTTTAGGCATTCTCGGAACCACCAAAACTTTTCTACGCTTCAACAAATACCCACATTTATACCCAATACATAAAAGTTACAAAAATATATCATGTATATCATATATATGCCGAATTATTGGCAAATGATACAAGAAATAAGAAAATTTCCAACTTTGGTCAAATGTACATCTCTTTCATTAATACCTAGCCCGTGTCTTCTCATTAAACTACACCATGCCTTGTCTCTTTGACTTAGACCAAGACCAAGACCATCCCTAGGACCATACCATGTTCCCTTGACTAAGTCTTGTATATATACATGTATCTAGTGATGAGAGAAATCATACATGCTTAAACTCTTGGTAAAAATTCACAAAAACCTCTCCCTTTGTCTCTCTATATGCTACGGCATACAACACTCTCCCACACAAACCCATATCAATTTTTATACAACCTATACACTCCTATACACATCCATTCTAAGACATTCTAAGGTATTTCCAAGCATTGGCTAAGCATTTGCAAGTAATAATCAAGAAAAGGAAGGCTAGGGTTTTATTAAGAAAACAAGGGTTTTCATTTGTGAAAGCTTGGGTTTTGAGTCTAAACACGGGTTTAGCATTCATTTCTCATCTCATACATCATCCCTAAGGTCTTCTAAATTCCTTTATACTTTTTATTATCATTATTTTATGTGTTATATGTTATATATGGCTAAATCACCACTAAGGACTTTTAAATATGTAAAAAGAGTTAACACTTATGTTTATGAATTTACACACTTTTTCTTATGTCATATGGTCATATATATCATGGAAAAATAGATGTAAAAGTATGTTAACGTGTTGTTTAAGTATAAACATGGTTAGGTATAAATTAGGGTTTTAAAGTTTACTTAAAAAGGTTGTGATTAAAAGTATGCATAAATGTATAAAAGGGTGTTTTGTTTCGAACTTCATACAGTAGGTTAGTCATTTTATAAAAATAATACGCCTTATGACGATTCCAAAATGATAAGAAACTCGAAAAACCGATTTATAACGAAAAAGATACGTTAATTACGATTTTACGACGAGAAATACTTTTATAAAACTATTTTTATAAAAAGCACTATTCATTACAGCAACTCATATTTTTAAAACATCAAAAATATGATATAACTTTTAATTACGAGATCGTACTCGAAAGAATCGCTAAAAACGGAACTATAACGAATAAACTACGACATTTTCGATAATTAAAGTTTATAAAAGTAATTTTATAAACTATGAACAGTAAAAGTACTATTCATCAGCGGACCCAACTTTATAAAATATAATACATCTTTTAATAACAAAGACGTACTCGAAGGAATCACTAAAATCGGGATTAAAACGAATAAGTTATTACGATTACAAGTTTACGCTAATTAAAACCCTAAAACGAGTAAGGAGCTGTCGTGAACAGTAAAAACACTATTCATCGCAGAATATCAAAAACTTGAAAATGTAATATTTTGATCACTCGTCTTACTACGAAGACGTGGGCATAAGAAACGTCAAAATCGGGCTTAAAACGCAAAAGTTATGCTAGTTTTACTAAAACGGTAATTATAAACGTTTTAACTTATTAAACACAATTTTACCAAAACCATTAGTTGGTGATTGAGCTATATAGAATATTATGTGGTTATCAAAGTACTATATTACTAGGGAGTTTCATAATGAGGCCTCTTCGGATGGCGTATCGACGAGTTGTTGGATTTACGATTTAAAGTGTCCTAACTCCTCGAACGTCATGTCATGACCTCTTAAATTATGATAGCCCGAACGATAGTACGATGTAACAACTATAAGATTATATTCAAGTACTCGGTACTTATACGACCTATGATAATTTAGGTTGCATTCGATCTTTTACGTGACGCTTTATCTGCGATATTTGGATTATCTGATTTCTTTAAACATTTTAAGCATCACATTTTCTTTAAAGTATTACCTTTCTAAACTTGTGATGTCATTCTTACTACATGTTCTCTTATGTTGATAGAATGCCTCCCAAAAGGACGTCAACATCCGAAACACCAGCCATAACTTTGGATGCCATCCGGCAACTGACTGCTGATTTTACTGCAGCCCTGGAAGCACAGACTGCTGCCATGGCAAGTGCTAGTAATCTTACTGGAACTCCTGCAGTGAAAACGGGAAACTACAAAGAGTTTATCAGCTGTCAACCTTTCTGCTTTAATGGTACGGAAGGAGCAGTAGGCCTTATTCGCTGGTTTGAACGAACCGAATCAGTATTCTCTCGAAGCAGATGTGCTGAGGAAAATAAAGTAACATTTGCTACTGGTACTTTAACTGACGATGCCTTATCCTGGTGGAATGCATATGCCCAACCTATGGGAATAGAGCAAGCTAATCGAACCACCTGGACTGAGTTAAAAAGGCTTCTGACAAACAAGTATTGTCCCCGGACTGAGATCAGAAAAATGGAAGAGGAACTTTACAATCTGAGTGTAAAGGGAAATGATCTTAAACCCTATGTTAGAAGATTCCAAGAATTAACCACCTTGTGTCCAAACATGGTGCCAAACAATGAGAAACTCTTGGAAGCTTTTATCGGAGGTCTACCTCGAAGCATTGAAGGAAACGTTACTGCCTCAAAACCTCAAACTTTGGAGGAAGCCATCAACATATCCCAGAGGTTAATGGATCAGATAATAAAATGCGATTCTGTGCAAGAAACCAATGATCATAAACGAAAATTTGAAGATAAGAGAAACACCATCGACAACAACAACTACCCCAAATACCACAACAATAATAACCACTTCAACAATCGCAAAAATGACAACTACCAAAATAACCACAACAATCACAACCGTAATGATGATTACCACCACCAGCAGAATAGAAGACAAGAACCTGTTAGGACTTATCCTCCCAAAAGATACCATGGAAACCTTCCTTTGTGTACAAAATGCACCCTGCATCACACAGGAGATTGCACTGTCAAGTGTCGAACTTGCAACAAAGTGGGTCATCTGACCAGAAACTGCAGAGACAAAAGATCAACCGCTGAAAACAACTCTTGAGGATATTCAACTCTCATCAGAATCTTCTTCAATCTAAAAACCCCAATCATCAATCCTCGTCGTCTGTTACTTTTATTCTACTACAAGATACTTAGCATAAGTATCAACTCTTTTTCATATGTGAAGTTCGTATGTAAAGTTATCCATGAAATAATAAAGTGATGATTCCGTTACATCTTGTTATCTGATGATATCAAAACTCGACATCGTTTGTCAAATTCTACTATTTCTATTATGTTCAAACTCTAAATACTCTCCTCATACCTTTGCAACATAAATTTTCATCCTCGATTATATGGGCGTCAGTACAATCAACATCTCAATATTATCTAACAATTCATGATCATATCATTTTCTACACATTACCATATCATGTTTTTATGCTTAGGTAAGACGATTTATGATCATCTTATTGAAATGAATTAGGTCACTTCTTCATTTGAATAAGGAAATTATAAATCCCTGAACTATGAATTTATAAATTCTCAGTTACAAGGAGTTGGACGCTTCTTTTTGTAAGTGACTAATTATAAATAAGTAGGCTTAAGTATATAACATACGTACAAACAAGTTTCTTTCAATCCATTTGTATAAACAATCCCTTAATCATTATCATTATTACCTTCATCATCTGTTCATTTCAAAAATCTGTATCTCACATGATTAGAAACACTCTCAAATTCATAATCATTCCTTAACATCACTCATCTCTGTATTCTAAAAATTTTCTATATTCTGTAACGTAATAACAAGGAAACACACAAGAATCTATGCAATATCAAATGATTTCAATACCACTAGGTATGAAAATTTTGATAAAGACTTGTGATAGTATTCTTATTTGATGTTGACTTTTAAAGGTTAATGAATAACGATTCCTTACGATCTGAGTAGCGCAACGTATTCCATCCACCCAGATTCTACCAGAATCTAGAGAAATTCTATTGACTGTCACCAAGAGGTATGATCTTGAAAATAAGTAGACGTGTGAAAGGAGGTAATTATAATTATGGTGTACAACATAATTATAAATGCATCACACACGTGAACTTGTGACCTTGATTAACCTAAATTCATACCCAATACCACTATAACTTACAATTAAATCTCGGGACGAGATTTCTGTAAGGGGTGGAGACTATAACAACCTAAGAATTTTCATCAAATGCAAAACCTATTTTACTATTATCACAATTGTACGGGGAAATTTTTCGCTTTATTACATTACTTATATATCTCAGTATGTCATAACTAAAGTAGACGAGCTCACGCAACCTATCTATGACTGTCACGTTATGATTGTATTGAAATCTAACGGGTATTGTATTTTCTTGTGATTGAAGAAAATGGCACCTAAGAGAACCACAAGGTCAACCCGAGTCCCCATCATGTTACCATCCATCCCCAACAACCACCAACTGTTACTAAGAGCACCAACTCCAGGCCTTAATTGACCAAAGGAGTTCTGCTGCAATGGCCTGAAGCAGAAGCAAGCAGGGTTAGGAATGGCTACAATAGCAATGGTTCAGGACCAAGGCCAGCCCAAACTGCTCGCGAATGCTCTTACTCTGAATTCTTGAAATGCAAACCTTTGGGACTTCATTCAAAGGCCACTGAGGAGATGTTGTCGGACTCACTCGATGGTTTGAGAAAATGGAGTCTGTGTTTAGCATTAGCAATTGCACGGCAGCTAGTCAAGTCAAATTCGCGACTTGCACTCTACAAGACGATGCTCTTACATGGTGGAATGCCCATGTTAAGACCACTACCCCCGAAGCAGCTCATGCCATGCCATGGGCAGCACTGAAGAAAATGATGACTGATAAGTACTGCCCGAGGGGTGAGATCAAGAAGATTGAGACTGAGATGTGGAATCTTAAGGTCAAGGGCACCGATGTGGTGGCCTATAGTCGACGATTTCAGCAACTAGCTTTGATGTGTTCCAGGATGTTCCCAGAAGAGATAGACAAGATTGAAAAGTATATCGGTGGCTTGCCCGATATGATACATGGCAGTGTAAAGGCATCAAAGCCAAAAACTATGCAAGAGGCTATCGAGTTTACAACTGAGCTGATGGATGAAAAGAC
Source organism: Tanacetum coccineum (assembly GCA_026074375.1). Lineage (NCBI taxonomy): Eukaryota > Viridiplantae > Streptophyta > Magnoliopsida > Asterales > Asteraceae > Tanacetum > Tanacetum coccineum. The sequence continues at coordinate 46,524 of BQNB010033014.1, read as the reverse complement.
CCATGCCTACGCTGAACGTCAGGCAGAAAGGAAAAGAAAGTATGATGATCTTTCCAAGAACAATCAAAACCAACAGAATAAGAGGCAGAACACAGGCCAGGCCTACACTGCAGGCAATAGTGACAGGAAACCATACGCCGGGTCTAAACCTCTGTGTTCCAAGTGTAATTACAATCATGAAGGTCCTTGTCCACCCAAGTGCAGTAACTGCAAGAGGGTTGGCCATGCGACCAAGGACTGTAGAATCCGGCCTGCCAACAACAACAACAACCGCAACAACAACAACAATAATCAGAAGGGCAACGGTTGCTATGAATGCGGAGCTCAAGGACATTTTAAAAGAAACTGCCCAAGACTGAGAAACAATGACCGTGGTAATCAAGCTGGGAATGACAGGGCTCCAGCGAAGGTGTATGTGGTTGGAAATGCGGGGGCAAACCCAGACAACCATCGTGCGGTATGTTCCTTCCTAAACAAAACCGCTAGTGCTTTATATCTTTATATATACGGGTGAGATGCAAAGTTTTGTGTCTACTATATTTAGCTCCCAAATTGACATCACGCCATCTACCCTAGATCACTATTATGATGTCGAACTAGCTAATGGGAGGATAATTGGGTTAAACACTATGCTTAAGGGTTGCACATTAAACTTCCTAAACCACCAATTCAACATAAACTTAATGCCTGTAGAACTTGGTAGTTTTTGGATGCTAATAATCGGTATGGATTGGTTGGCGAAGTACCAAGCGGTCATTGTGGAGTGACCGAGAATATTGTTCGCAAAACAAAAAATACCCTGGGAGAAATAAAAAACATTAATCAAACACGGTGATGGAAGTCACCAGGGAAATGTGACACGATTAAACATCATTTCGTGCACTAAAACGCAGAAGATACATGTGAGGAAGAGGATTTCCTATCTTTTTGGGCACATGTCACATGCAAAAGCGAGGTTGAAGACAAGTCGGATAAGAAGCGACTTGAGGACATACCAATAGTTAAGACTTTCCCGAAGTATTTCCTGAAGACTTGTCGGGTCTTCCTCCGACTCGACAAGTGGAGTTTCAAATTGATTTGGTACCTGGTGCTGCACCTGTAGCCAGCTGGCAACCTATCGATAGGCTCCTTGATTGTTGCGAGATGAAAAGAGTTTATCGAGAAAACTAAAAAGAGCTGTCCGATAAAGGCTTTATAAGACCCAGTTCCTCACCTTGGGGAGCTCCGGTCTTGTTTGTCAAGAAGAAAAGACGGATCATTCCGGATGTGCATTGATTACCGGGAATTGAATAAACTAACGGTGAAGAAACCTTTAACCGCTCCAAAAATGATATGTTATTTGATCAGCTTCAAGGGTCAGATTGGTCCTAGTAGAAAATCGACCTAAGGTCAGGTTATCACCAATTGAGGGTTCGAAAAGAAGACATTCCGAAGACTGCCTTCAAAACTCGTTATGGCCATTACGAATTTTAAAGTTATGTCGTTTGGTTTGACAAACGCACCTGCTGTATTCATGGACCATAAATTGGGTAATGCAAAACATATCTGAGATAAATTCATGATTGTTCCTTTATATGATGATATTTTGATATATTCGAGAGAACAAGAAAGAACAAGAAGAACACACTTAAGCAATCTTAGAATTGCCTTAAGAAGGAGGAGTTGTATCCAAGTTTCTCCAAATGTGAATTTGGACCCCTAAAGTAACAGTTTTCCGTCGGGTCACGTGATCGATAGTGAAGGAGAATTCATGTGGAATCCAGCCAATATTGGAATCCATTAAAGATTGGGGGGGGACATCTCCTAGGTCACCAACGGAGATTCGTCAATTTTAAGGTCTATGCTGGTACTATCGAAGATTCATTGAAGGTTATTCAAAGATCGTCAAACCAATGACTAATGCATACTCAACAGAAGGTCAATTTTGAGTGTGAGGAGAAAAAACAAGAAGCAGCTTTTTTCAACTGTTGAAGAACAAAAGTTGTGCAGTGCAACCAATCCTTGCATTACCTGAAGGAAGAGCAGAAGATTTTCATCACCCCCATTTTACGCATACTGCGACGCTTCGAAGAAGGTTTTGGGCCTCTGTATTGATGCAAGAGAGAAAAAGTGGAATTTTCTTATGCATCAAGACGCCAGTTGAAGATATCATAAGAAGAACTATACAACTCCATGATTAGAACATTATTGGTGCATGTTGTTGCGCGTCTCAAGATCTTGGAGACATTATATTATATGGAACCCATAAAGTGTACAGTGTTCTACTCGATCACAAGAGTTTGCAACACATTTATTATCAAAAAGAGTTTTGAACATGACTCTACGCCGATGGTTTAGAGTTGCTAAGTTATTACGATGCGATATTCGTTATCACCCCAGGGAAATCAAATGGTCATTGCTGATGCTTGATGTAGGAAAGGAACCGAGAAACGCAACCCGTTAAGAGTTCGAGCCTTAGTCATGACTATTAGCTTGGATCTTCCCAAACAGATCTTAAATGCTCAGACTGAAGCGCGAAAACCAGAGAACATTAAGAGTGAAGACGTTGGGGGAATGTTGATTGAAAATGCTAAATTTCCAGAAGCGATTAGAGAACAAAAGTTGGAACCACGTGCGGATGGAACCCTATGCCTCAATGGCAGAAGTTGGCTACCTTGTTATGGAGATTTACGGACTGTAATCATGCACGAGTCCCACAAATCAAAGTACTCTATACATCCGGGTTCTGACAAAATGTACCAAGACATGAAGAAGCTATATTGGTGGCCCAACATGAAAGCCGACATAGAAGCCACTTATGTTAGCAAGTGTTTTGACCTGATGCTAAGGGTCAAGGACCGAACAATCAAAGGCCAACAGGATTGTTTGGTACAACCCAATGATGACCGAATAGAGTGGGACATACATCACTATTGATTTTGTCATGAAGCTTCCAAGACATCTCCAAGGCTATGACACAATTGTGGGGTGATCGTTGACCGACTCAACTAAGTCTGGCGATCTTCACAACCGATGGAGAGTGAGACCGATCCTTTGGATAAACTTGCAAATTATACTAAGAAGGAGGTGGGGTCACTGAGACATGGAATACCTGTTTTAATCATTTGTGATCGTGACCCGAGATTCACATCTAATTTCTGGAGGTCACTTCAGAACGCTTTGGGTACTAATTTGGATATGAGTACGGCGTACCATCCACAAACAGACGGGCAAAGCGAGAGGACCATTCAAACTCTCGAGGATATGCTGCGTGCTTTTGCAATCGACTTTGGAAAGGGTTGGGTTAACCATTTTCCATTAGTCGAGTTCTCATATAACAATAGCTATCACGCCGGCATCAAGGCCGCACCATTTGAAGCACTTTATAGTGGAAAGTGTTGTTCACCTGTTTGTTGGACTGAAGTTGGAGAAGCTCAAATACTCGGTCCATAACTAATTCAAGAGACCACTGAGAAAATCATCCAGATCAAGCAAAGGATGCAAGCCACTCGTGATCGACAGAAGAGTTATGCTGACTTGAAGCGTAAACCAATGGAATTCCAAGTCGGGGATAAAGTTATGCTTAAAGTTTCAATCACACTGTAAAGGGGTCATATGTTTTGGCAAACGGGGGAAGTTAAACCCTAGGTATGTTGGACCTTTCAAGGTGTTAGAAAAGGTTGGAGAGGTTGCTTACAAGCTCGAGCTTCCTGAAGAGCTGAGCAGAGTTCATAATACATTCCATGTGTCTAACCTAAAAAAGTGTCATGCCGACGAACCATTAGCCGTTCCGTTGGATGGACTTCATCTTGATGACAAGCTTTATTTTGTTGAGGAACCAGTAGAAATAGTGGGCCGTGAAGTTAAACGGTTGAAGCGAAGCCGAATTCCATTAATCAAGGTTCGATGGAACTCCAAGAGAGGTCCTGAGTTCACGTGGGAACGTGAAGACCAATTCAAGAAGAAATACCCACACCTCTTCACCAAGATCGCACCGTCGTCAAGTGCTGCATCGTAAGCCTTGAGGACAAGGCTCGTTTAACGGGGGAAGTCTATAACACCCTGTGTTTTCAAGTCATTGACGATGTCGATAAATCTATTATGTATCTTTTGTATTGTACGCGTTTGTTTTAAATCATAAACGTTAAGCTAAATCGCGTACGCCAAAAATCATCGTACAATGTAAACGAGCATCAAACGATTAAATGTTTATATCAAGCAAGTATTAAATAATAATTTTGAGAATAATTATGGTCTTTGTTCATTGTATTTTTATTGGTTGCGTAAACTGACTACGTTTCGCGATAAATTGCATTTAGGCATACCCGGAACCACCAAAACTTTTCTACGCTTCAACAAATACCCACTTTTATACCCAATACATAAAATTAACTCAAATATATCATGTATATCCCTTATAGGCCGAATTTATGGCAATTGATACAAAGAAATAAGAAAAAAATTCACCACTTGGTCTTGTACAACACTTCCTCATTTAAACCTAGTCATGTTATGTCTCACTTTGACCATGGTCTTTCCTTAAGACCCTCCCTTTTTGTCCCAAGACTTCTATTACATCTTTGACCACCTTTCTTATATACATATTACATACATGCAAGTAAAGAACACATAGATAACACTTAACACTTAGCAAAATCAACAAAACCTCTCCCTCTTTCTCATCTATATGCTACGGCATACAAACCACCACCACCAAAATCCATATCAATTTTTCTACAACCCATACACTCCTACACACATCCATCCTAAGATATTCTAAGGTGATCCCAAGCATTGGCTAACCATATTCAAGTGATTATCAAGTAAAAGGAAGCTAGGGTTTATTTAAGAAAACAAGGGTTTTCTTTGGTGCAAGCTTCGATTTTAAGTCTAAACAAGGGTTTAGCACTTGATTATCATCATCATCATACATCATAAGGTCAACTAGAACCCTTCATGTTCTTACAATATTCATTTTTATGCATATGTTAAGTTCTATTTTAGCTTAAATCACCATTTAGGATTTTATCATGTAAATGAAGTTTTTACTTTAAATGATCATTTTGTATACTTTTATATATGTTGTGATGTTACTTATATCATGCTAAAAAGGATGAGAAAAGTATGTACCATGTTGTTTTGGTGTAAAAATGATCATGTGTTAATTAGGATTTATAAAAGTTTCTTAATATGTTTCTAGTAAAAGAAATACAAATGCCATGTTAAGGTTAGTTATGGACTTATATTAATGTTATATGATCATTAAAATAAGGTTATAACAAGATGGGAAGACTTGTACACTTATGATTATTATGTAAAAATGGTCACATATAAAACTAGTAAATAAATGATTTATTATGAAAGTTATGACTTATACATATTATGATGGACTTGTAAAGATTAGACAAAAGGACAACATATGGAATTATGGACACAAAATTTATTTAAAACAGCAAGTTTAGTATTTTTAACAAATTACACATATTTTTAGGATTCTAAATAGATAAGAATCGTAATTTTTTAATTAATAACGAATGAGTTATGAATTTCGCGAGTTTACTACAATTAATACTTTTATAAAACAATTTTTATAAAAGTTACTGTTCATGATAGAAACTTTTATTTTTGTAAACCTCATAAATCATTAGAACTTTCAATTACGAGAACGTGCTCGAAAGAATCGCTAAAAACGAAGCTATAACGAATAAAATACGACTTTTACGGGTTTTACGATTTCTAAAACTATAAAAATAACTTTATAACTGATGTGAACAGTAAAATTACTGTTCATTAGAGGATCAAAAATATGAAAATGTCAAATAATGATAACTCGTCCTAATACAAAAGCGTGGGCATAAGAAACGTCAAAATCGGGCTTAAAACGCGAAAGTTACGCCAGTTTTACTACAACGGTAATTATAAACGTTTTAACTTATTAAACACAACTTTTCCAAAACAATTAGATGGTGATTAGCTATATAGAATTATGCATGGTAGTAATTACCCAATGTGATTAGTACTTATATGACCTTAATTTAAATAGGTTGCATCTGACGATTTGCGTGGCGCATTATCTGTAGCTATTCTGTTATTCGCTCAATAAAGGTGAAAGGTTCATAGCCCATGTTTTACATGAATTTGTTTTACAATTTTTTGGGGTGAGGAAACATGCAAGTTTTATAACTGGACACAAGATGGGATAACAGTTTTATATTATGATTACGTGTTGCCTAAGTAGCGATAACCCTAATATTACTAGTTGAGCCAGATATGAACTACAGTTACTGGATTTGTGAGCGCAATGATATGAATAGATTCTATTGGATTAGACATCCCCGTTCGTGATAACATCACTGGGCAAACGAACGTATACCATGTCGAACATAGGATGTTGCAGGTTAGAACATCATCACGGGCAATGTAGGCCATTTATATGGTATTCATTTATGTCGAGCTTCAGTGTCATGAGCTTAGGGCAACGTAATTACATTTATATGATGTCTGCATCTGTTGCATTATCATACACTTGGGAAATCTTGTGGTTCTACAATATACGATTTATCAAACCTATGAATTCACCAACATTATTGTTGACGTTTTAAAGCAATGTTTTTCAGGGGATCAGTAAGCACGAGGTACAAGGGATACATTGGTGGTTTTGATTGGGATATCATGCATTAAAGATTTTGTCGCATTACATTTTGTATAACTGTATGGGCTAGAAATCTTTGTATTTTGAACAAGCGGACAAGTGAAGCTTCAACTTATGTAACAAATACTTTGTTAAATCCAATGTATCAGTTTTAAACGACTTTTTGGTCGTTCTATATACATCTTGTGTTATTGATCTATGAAGTAACACGCCCCAGACCCTTATTCCGCTGTGACCCAATTTGGGGGTGTTACAGCTTTTGTCAAGTTTCCAGTGTCTATAATGTAGCTCAAAGAGTCTAGTTTCCATAACATCTGACCTCGAAAGGTTTTAAGGTCGGTAAGTCATTCAAATGTTGGTTACGAGAAAAGTGGTCAAAACAGTAAATACGGGTCTGATTTAGGGCAGATTATGAGGTGTAAAACCCCCACTTAAAATTTGCATTTAGCTTAGCCCTTCTACAGGAGTTTATTTCTATGTGTCTATTAGAAAGACACCAAAGGAGATCTTTTGATTTAGAGTCTAAGTATGCTTTTTAGATCCAAACTTTTTAGTGTGCAAACAGATCCGAATTGGGACTGTTTTAAAGTTTGATTTTCTTAGGAGTACTTGTGCATGTAATTGACTCTGTGTAACAGAAGGTAGTTAGTATACTCATTAATGATCATAAGGTGATTTTTATGATTGAATTTTAGAGAAGGTCATAAATAAGGGTTATTTGAGTACGTTAAGTGCGTTCAAATTATGCAGATTTGAACAATTGTGACTAACTATAAAACTTGGTAATGAAGTGGTTCAAAGTTGGATGTGTTTGGGGTGACCAGTGAGGGTAATTAAACATCTTAGACATCCATCATATGATTGTTACATGTGCTTAAGCTTTTGGCTTAGTAGCATGTAACACGTGTTTGTTTTGACTGTTTAGTTTCGTGCAAGGATTTGGAAAAAAAATTTTTTCTTACGCAATCAGGTGAGTTTCATAGGTCCGCGCCACTTTTCTATGATTATTAGGGAAAAATGAAGCAAAGTGTTTGGAAATCTTGATTACTGTGATATTATTGTCAAGATGCATGGACTATACGTGACATTGTATGTTGTATGCTGACATTTTTTAATGAATGGTGAATATTGAGATTTTGATCTGTCAGGGGGAAGCACCTGCGGGTTATCCATGGCCTGGTTTGAGTGAATTTATTGTAAGCCTTAGCGGACAGGATGGTTACTTTGAGAGTATCCACAGCCGGGGCTAAGGGGGTAACCACAGGGACCTTGGTACGATTGAGACGCTATAAATCGTATACTGAACTGTGAAAATCGAGTAATTTGATTGTATTGGATTGGAATTGTATTGATTGGTTGCATGCGATCCTGTATTATAGTTCATTTATTATCCTGGCAATGTTTTCTTATAATCACTAATGCGTAGTTGGATTTTTATCGTGTCTTAAACCTATGACTCTCACCAACTTTATGTTGACGTTTTAAGCATCATTTTCAGGTGAGTATCTGATGATAAGAAGGATATTAAGAAAAGTGACTAAAGAGACCCTAGCATTGCTTTGTGGAGTTGCTTTTTCTAGTCCTTACAGTTAATGACATTTGTTTTGCTGATACTTGATTGTTTGGATATTGTTAGTATTTGGATCATTTGTTGTCTGTTTGACATTACTATTTAGTAATGCAAGACTCCTCTATCTTCGTGTTGGTATAGTCATCGACAGCATAGTATCCATTTGATTATTTCTTTCATTTAGATTTCTCTATAGTAGACACCATTGTGTTGTGATGATATCCATGATGTTACGCCTCGTGTTTCCGCCTAGGCGGAGTGTGACACCAGCTATAGTCTTTAACGACATGTTAACATTTGAAGCAACACTCTCGTGTGAGCCTACGGTAAGTTCTCTTAACGACAATGAAATTGACTTTAGAATATCGTTTTAACGGAATCCATGAGATGAAGATTACATGTTAATTAGATGCCGAAACATCATTTTTTCCTATAAAAAAATTTCCTGTCAACAATTTGAAAAACGATTTTGAAAATGATAATGATAAAGTAAATATGCCTTCACTTTTTTTTTTTTTTTTTTTTTTTTTTTTTTTTTGTTTTTTTTTTTTTTTTTTTTTTATTTTTTTTTTTGTTTTTTATTTATTTTTTTTTTTGTTTTTTTTTTTTCTTGTCACCCAGCCTGAGTCGTGTTCTACACATTTATACTTCTTTAAAGATGTTGAGAATGAATTTCCAAGAAAAATAAAAAAAAACTGGGGGGGGGGGGGGGGGGGGGGGGGGTTACAAATGGGGAAAAAAATATTAAAAAAACAATTGGTCAGATTTCGTAAACGACGATATTGTAAGTCCTCAACATATCGATGAATTTAATAATGAAACATCATTGTCCGAATGTGATGAAAAGAACAAAATGTTTTATACTTTAATGATTTATTTCCTTTTAACGTGATTTATCCCGATGATCTAAATCGGATATCTGGCAATGATAATGACAAATCGATATGAGCAACCTTTGGGGATATTGTCTGTCATAAACCATTACCTAAATGTAATAAATGTTGATACACAATGGTCAAAAATAACTTTTGGAAACAAGACATGATACATCTAAAAAATTGTTTTTAAAACTAAAACATATATCAAGAACTAAATGTTAATATCATGACATGTAATCATCTTTAGCAATGGTTTCATTCATTTTCCTAACAAAGAATTTGAAATGTGTCATTTGCATCCCCTTTCGACGAAACCCCAAATTGTTTTATAAGGATGGGAGTAAATTAAGAGAAAAGGTCAAACTTAACGACCAGCTAAAACAAAAGTGCTTCCCGAGAGACAACCCGGTCATTTTAATTGTTTATCGCATTTTAAATTGTTTGTTGCATGAGTCTGTCTTCCCAGACACTCAATACGGCGTATCGAACCCCTTTGGATATGACGTATTGAGTTGTCCGGACGTTATCAGTTTTTAAAACTTAATATTTAATTTCTATAATTTAATTGTGTTCTATCAGAACAATACGGCGTGTATCCTAAGTTTGGGAATACGGCATATTGATCCATGTACAATTGTGTGTCTAATTGTTTTCTTGTACCATTGTAGCAGGATAGAATTAATCACTGGCCCTTCTAATCTTTTATACAGGACCTTGCTGAAACTATGATGTGGTATATGCTGAAAAAGATATGTGTTAAACTTATCTGGGCATGCTGAATCCCTAATCAACACACTTTTTGCTCAAGGACTTATATTGGAGAATTATCACCGACAAAACATCATGGAGATTTTTTTTTTTGTTTTTTTTTTTTGTTCTAATATTTCTTCTCTTATTATTCAATATTTATCTATACAACAAGGACGTTGTATAATTTAAGTGGGGACTTGTCTTCTTTTTTTTACAAAATAACATACTACGAGCTTAAAAGTGCTTACAAATAGGCCAAATTTAAAATTCTTTTTTGCATGTCTTTTGTAAAAATCACTAGTTATATTACCTAGCGCACTATAACCCTTGATACATATGATGAGAATTAAGCCTATTCCGTTTCCAATTGTTTACCTTAAAATTCGACAAAATTATGAGTGTGTTGGTGATGTAGTGGACTTTAGAACTTGGCCTGGTATATCACTCGAGACCGCAATGATTAGTACTATGGATTTAGATAGAGGAACATGTTCAACTGATAAATTTCTAGGATTAAACCAAATGGCCTACATGTCATAAAAATAACTAACCTCACTGGTTAGTTAAATCCCATTTAACCCTTGATTACTCTCATCTTTAGAGTAAAATCCCCTAGAAAAACCTGTTGAGCCATTCCTTTTTTTTCTACACAATATTATATGTTTTGTTACACCTTTGAACCTTAGCTTACCATGTAGATTAAGCCTATTTTAACAATGTTGCTAGTTAACTAACGGTGAAGAACCATTATCCGCTCCCAAGAATTGATGATTTATTTGATCAGCTCTAAGGGTCGAGTGTCTACTCGAAAAATCGGACTAGAGGTCAGGATATCCACCAATGATGGGTAGAAGAAGACATTCCAAAGACTGCCTTCAGAACTCGTTATGGCCATTACGAATTTCAAGTTATGCCGTTTGGTTTGACAAACGCACCTGCCGTATTCATGGACCTTATGAATCGGGTATGCAAACCATATCTGGATAAATTCGTGATTGTCTTTATTGATGATATTCTGATATATTCGAAGAACAAGGAAGAACATGAAGAACACCTTAAGCAAATCTTAGAATTGCTTAAGAAGGAGGAGTTGTATGCCAAGTTTTCCAAATGTGAATTTTGGATTCCCAAAGTACAGTTCCTCGGTCACGTGATCGATAGTGAAGGAATTCATGTGGATCCAGCCAAGATTGAATCCATTAAAGATTGGACATCTCCTAAGTCACCAACGGAGATTCGTCAATTTTTAGGTCTTGCTGGGTATTACCGAAGATTCATTGAAGGGTTTTCAAAGATCGCCAAACCAATGACTAAGCTTACTCAAAAGAAGGTCAAGTTTGAGTGGGGCGATAAACAAGAAGCAACTTTTCAACTGATGAGCAAAGTTATGCAGTCACCAATCCTTGCATTACTGAGGAAGCAAAGATTTCATCGCATGTTGTGACGGCTTCAAAGAAGGTTTGGGCGCTATGTTGATGACAAAGAAAAAAGGTGTATCTTAAGCTCCGCCTAGTTAAAAATTCATGAGAAGAACTATACAACTCATGATTTGGAACTTGGAGCAGTGGTGTTCGCTCTCAAGATCTGGAGACATTATTTATATGGAACTAAGTGTACGGTGTTCACCGATCACAAGAGTTTGCAACACATTTTAGATCAAAAAGAGTTGAACATGAGGCAACGCCGATGGTTAGAGTTGCTAAGTGATTACGATTGCGATATTCGTTATCACCCGGGGAAAGCAAATGTCGTTGCTGATGCTTTGAGCAGGAAAGAACGAGAACCACCATTAAGAGTTCGAGCCTTAGTCATGACTATTAGCTTGGATCTTCCCAAACAGATCTTAAATGCTCAGACCGAAGCGCGAAAACCAGAGAACATTAAGAGTGAAGACGTTGGGGGAATGTTGATTGAAAATGCTAAATTTCCAGAAGCGATTAGAGAACAAAAGTTGGAACCACGTGCGGATGGAACCCTGTGCCTCAATGGCAGGAGCTGGTTACCTTGTTATGGCGATTTGCGGACTGTGATCATGCACGAATCCCACAAATCAAAATACTCTATTCATCCGGGTTCCGACAAAATGTACCAAGACATGAAGAAGCTATATTGGTGGCCCAACATGAAAGCCGACATAGCCACTTATGTTAGCAAGTGTTTGACCTGTGCTAAGGTCAAGGCCGAACATCAAAGGCCATCAGGATTGTTGGTACAACCCAAGATACCCGAATGGAAGTGGGACAACATCACTATGGATTTTGTCACGAAGCTTCCTAAGACGTCTCAAGGCTATGACACAATTTGGGTGATCGTTGACCGGCTCACTAAGTCTGCAATTTTTACACCAATTAGAGAGACTGATCCTTTGGATAAACTTGCAAGATTGTACCTAAAGGAGGTGGTCACGAGACATGGAATACCCGTCTCAATCATTTGTGATCGTGACCCGAGATTCGCATCCAATTTCTGGAGGTCACTTCAGAACGCTTTGGGTACAAATTTGGATATGAGTACTGCGTACCATCCACAAACAGACGGGCAAAGCGAGAGGACCATTCAAACTCTCGAGGATATGTTGCGTGCTTGTGCGATCGACTTTGGAAAGGGTTGGGTTAACCATTTGCCATTAGTCGAGTTCTCATATAACAATAGCTATCATGCCAGCATCAAGGCTGCACCATTCGAAGCACTTTATGGTCGAAAGTGTCGTTCACCTGTTTGTTGGACTGAAGTTGGAGAAGCTCAAATACTCGGTCCAGAACTAATTCAAGAGACCACTGAGAAAATCATCCAGATCAAGCAAAGGATGCAAGCCGCTCGTGATCGACAGAAGAGTTACGCTGACTTGAAACGTAAACCAATGGAATTCCAAGTCGGGGATAAAGTTATGCTTAAAGTTTCACCTTGGAAAGGGGTCGTACGTTTTGGCAAACGGGGGAAGTTAAACCCTAGGTATGTTGGACCTTTCAAGGTGTTAGAAAAGGTTGGAGAGGTTGCTTACAAGCTCGAACTTCCAGAAGAGCTAAGTAGGGTTCACAATACATTTCACGTATCAAATCTGAAAAAGTGCTATGCCGACGAACCGTTAGCCGTTCCGTTGGATGGACTTCATTTTGTATTGGACAAGCTTCGTTTGTAGGAACCCGTTGAGATCATGGACCGTGAAGTTAAATGGTTGAAGCGAAGCCGTATCCCATTAGTCAAGGTTCGATGGAACTCCAAGAGAGGTCCTGAGTTCACGTGGGAACGTGAAGACCAATTCAAGAAGAAATATCCACACCTCTTCACCAAGACCGCACCGTCGTCAAGTGCTGCATCGTAAGCCTTGAGGACAAGGCTCGTTTAACGGGGGAAGTCTATAACACCCTGTGTTTTCAAGTCATTGACGACGTCGATAAATCCGCAATGTACCTTTTGTAATGTACGTGTTTACTTTAAATCATAAGCGATAGGTTAAATCGCGTACGCCAAATATTAGCGTTCAATGTAAACGGGCATCAAACAATTAAATGTTTACATCAAGCAAGGGTTAAGTAATTATTTTGAGAATAATTATTAACTTTGTTCATTTTATTTTTATCGGATACGTAAAGTGTATACGTTTCGCGATAAATTGCGTTTAGGCATACCCGGAACCACCAAAACTTTTCTACGCTTCAACAAATACCCACATTTATACCCAATACATAAAAATTACTCAACAACATCACATATATCTTCTTATGGCCGAATTTATGGCAATTGATACAAAGATATAAGAAAAAAATTCACAACTTGGTCAATGTACATCTATCTTGCATTAAAACCTAGCTAGTTTGTTACTTTGACTCAAGACAAGAAAGCAAGAATCCCTAAAACCCTCCTTATGTCTCTTTGAATGTTTACTTGACTATTGACCATTGAAAGTCTTATATACATGCAAGTAACTAGCTAGTAACACATAGAGAACAAAACACTTAGTAAAATTTTCACAAAACCTCTCTCTTTCTCTCCTTAAGCTCACGGCTCAACACCCTCACCCACACAAATCCATACAAAATTTTATACAACCTATACACTTCTATACACATCCATCCTAAGATGTTCTAAGGTGTTTCCAACCATTGAATCACCATTTACAAGTAATAATCAAGAAAAGGAAGCTAGGGATTTTATTGAAGAAAACAAGGGTTTTCTTTGTGCAAGTTTGGATTTTAAGGCTAAACACGGGTTTAGCATTTGTTTATCATTCCCATCTTATAACCCTATAAGGTGCTACTAGAACCTTTATGTCTTATATTTTCATTGTTATGCATTGTTATATCTATTTTAGTTGATTCTACCATTTAAGTTTTTATTCGAAAATGAAGTTTTCACTAGTAATGATCATTTTGTATACTTATATACATGTGATGTTATTACTTATATCATACTAAAAAGGATGAGAAAATATTGTATTAAGTTATTTTGGTGTAAAAATGATTGTAGGTTAATTAGGGTTTTTATGGTTTCATAATATGTTTCAAGTTAAAGAAATACATATGACTAGTTAAGGTTAATTATGGACTTATGTTAATGTTGTATGATTATTAATATAAGAATATAAATGATGAGAAGACTTGTACACACATGGTTTTTATGTAAAATAACTATATATAAAAACTAGTGATTTATGGTTAATTATAAAAGTTATGATTTATTAAGTAAAATAAAGGACTTGTAATGTTGGGACAAAAAGGACCTTGATGGACCATGGACATAATAAACATATGATATATGACATATATAAAATATAAGGCACATATGAGACTTTTGGTGAAATACAAAATGATAAATAAAGGAAACAAAGGTTGAAAATGGACTTATCAAACTAGCACCAACATTCTGTCCAAAATTCGTGTATATGTATACTTATAATATGTTTTTATAAGATAATACATTTCACGACGATTCCGAAAAGGTAAGAAACTTGTCAAACGGATTAATAACGAAAAAGTTACGTTAAAAACGAGTTATACGCTAATTAAACGGAGTTTATAAAATAACTTTTATAAAATTTATATCAAACAGCAAGTTTGATATTTTTATTAACTAAAACACATTTTTAGGATTCCAAAATGATAAGAATCGCAATTTTTTGATTTATAACGAAGAAGTTATGAATTTCGCGGGTTTTCGGTAATTAAAAGTTTATAAAAATAATTTTATAAACTATGAACAGTAAAAACACTATTCATGACAGAAAGTTATATTTTTGTAAACCTCATAAAATTATAGAACTTTCAATTACGAGATCGTGCTCGAAAGAATCGTTAAAAACGGAGCTATAACGAATAAAATACGACATTTACGGGTTTTACGACAACAAATACGATTTAAATAAAACTCATGTCTGGTGTGAACAGTAAAAGTTACTGTTCATCAGGGGACCAAAATTATAAAAATGTCAAATATCGATAACCCGTCTTAATACGAAAAGATGGGCATAAGAAACGCAAGAAACGGATTAGAAACGTGAAAGTTATGACGATTTTACCAAAAGTATGTTTATAAACGTTTTAATTTTATAAACATGTTTTCACTTAAACGTTTAGATGGTGATTAGCTATATAGACGTATGCATGGTAGGAGTACTTAATGTAATTAGTGCTTATGCGACCTTAATTTAATTAGGTTGCATTTGATCAATTCGCGTGGCGCGTTATTTGTGATATACTTGGCATTACTCACTCAAGGTGAGTTCATAGCCCCACGTTTTACATGCTTTTATTTTACAAAGTTTTTGGGGTGAGAAACATCCAATGTTTTACAACTGGATACAAGTGGTTAAGTTTCACATTATGATCACGTGTTGCCTAAGAAGCGATAACCCAATCTGAGCCCATTATCATGAACTGTCAATTACTGGACTGTGAGCGCGAATGTTATGAATAGATCTGTTGGGTTTGACAACCCTGTTCGGGTGATTAGCTATCCACTGGGAAAAACGAACGTGTAACATAGTGAATATAGGATGTTGCGGGTTAGAACATCACCACGGGCAATGTAGGCCATTAATTTGGTATTCATACACGTCAAGCTTCAGTGTCATGAGCTTAGAGCAACGTAATTACATTTATATGATGTCTACATCTGTTGCATTATCATACACTTGGGAAATCTTGTGGTCCTACAATATATGATTTATCAAACCTATGAATTCACCAACATTATTGTTGACGTTTTAAAGCAATGTTTTTCAGGGGATCAGTAAGCACGAGGTGCAAGGGATACATTGGTGGTTTTGATTGGGATATCATGCATTAAAGATTTTGTCGCATTACATTTTGTATAACTGTATGGGCTAGAAATCTTTGTACTTTGAACAAGTGGACAAGTGAAGCTTCGGCTTATGTAACAAATACTTTGTTAAATCCAATGTATCAGTTTTTAAACGACTTTTTGGTCGTTCTATATACATCTTGTGTTATTGATCTGAGAAGTAACACGCCCCGGACCCTTATTCCGCTGCGACCCAATTTGGGGGTGTTACAGATTGGTATCAAGAGCCAAGGTTATAGAGAACCAGGTCAAATGTTTTTGCTGGACTATAACCGTTTTCAAAAGTTGTTTTTATAACAAAGGGGTTTACACGGGACATACATATGTGCATACATTCATGCATACACTACTTGTTGCATTAGTTGGTTGGACTAGATGCATTCATAATTGATATACATGTTATGATTATAAATGTATATTACTATAAGAGTCTTATATTAAATACTAATATAAGCTATCTTTGGATTTTCAGATATAGTCATGTCAGATTCAGATGAATCGGGGATCACATACACAGCGGTGTCCAGTCCATATGAGGACTTATCAGACATAGGATCACCGAGAGCCGATGATCACGAGTTCCTTGAGCTACCCTACATGCCAGAGGACCCATACGTGGAGGCCGCTCTTCAGGCCCCACCCTCTCCAGATTACGTGCCTGGCCCTGAGGAGCCAGAGCAGGCACCACTTTCGCCAGATTATGTTCCAGGTCCAGAGCATGCTGACGATGAGATTGTTGCTGAGGATCAGCCAGGTGCTGAGGATGCCTCACCCACTGCACAGTCACCTGATTATGTTCCAGAGACTGATCCTGAGGCAGATCCGGAGGAGGATGACGATGAGGACCCTGAGGAGGATCCTATCGACTATCCTGCTGATGGAGGAGATGACGGAGATGATGAGATGGACATCGAGGAGGATGAGGACGATGATATGGACATCGAGGCCGATGAGGAGGATGAGGATGATGAGATGGATGTTGAGGTTGACGAGGAGGCGGAGGAGGAGCACCCAGCTCCTGCCTACCCTGTAGTTGTTGCTTTACCAGCTACTGCCCCGTCTGCAGAGGAGACTGAGCCGTTTGAGACTGATGAGTCTGCGGCCACACCACCACCTCACCCTGCATATCGTATGACAGCTAGGATTACTATTCCAGAGCCAGTACCTGTACCAGCATGGTCGGATTCTGAGGTTGCCAGACTGCTTGCTATATCTTCCCCACCAGCATCACCACTATCTCCATGGTCTTCATCACCACCCCAGATTCCTTTCCCACTGCCACCCCCGATACCATCTCCATCATTACCACTATCACCACCCTCACCTGTGTTATCAGCACCACCTCCTAGTCCTATTCGTTCATTGGGCTATCGAGCTGCCATGATTCGGATGAGAGCTGAGGCTGCAGCTACTTCCCATTCTCTACCATTACCACCACCCTTCATACTCTCCCCCACCAGACCAGATGCACCACCACCCTTGCCCACATCAGCTCCTACTTCATTACCACCATTGTTACTACCCTCTGCCAGTCGTAGAGAGGACATACCCGAGGTTAACCTACCACCTCGGAGGAGGTTAGGTATCGCTCTTGGTCCCAGATACGAGGTAGGAGAGAGCTCCGCCGCTGCTGCTGCTAGACCAGCTGGAGGTCTTAGGGCAGATTACGGCTTTGTTGCCACTATGGACAGGGAGATCAGGCGTGACCCAGAGAGAGATGTTGGATATGGGATCATGGATTCGTGGGATGAGATTGTTGAGACCCTACAGGGAGCTCCAGTTAGTACTGATACAGAGTTGGGTGCACACATGAGAGAGTTTGAGTCTATGGTTAGGCGAGACACAGATGAGATCTACACGATGTTAGACGATGAGCAGAGTCAGAGACAGCTATTGGCCGGTCGGGTCAATATGTTGTTTAGAGACAGACGTGCACATGCACATACACGTCATTTGATGGAGACTGAGGCTAGGATGTCTAGAGAGGCTTGGGGACGATCTATGGATGCGAGTGATCTTGCGCGTGCAGAGGTTATGTCACTACGCACCACAGTTCATGCACAGATGTCAGAGATCACAGAGTTACAGTCAGCAGACCACAGGAGACAGAGAGCGATTTCTGATTTGCTAGAGACAGACCGCAGGAGGCGTGAGGAGATGAGAGAGTTGAGAGCTGCTGATCGAATTCCTTCAGATTGTTGCATCCATTGAACAATACTCAGATTTAGACGAAATGTCAGTAGACGTAAAAGCATCGGAAAGATTGAAGACATTTGAAGAAAGAAATAAAAGTAAAAGAAAAATTACCGTGGACAGTCAAAGAGTGTTTGATGTTCACACAACATGTAGGCCAAGGAAAACCCTTTTAGAGAAGTGGTCAGAAGGATTTAACCAGTCGAGGCCGAAACAAGAAAAGAACACATCATCATTCTAAAGGGAAAGAACGATGGTCTTTTGAAGATGATACAAGTGACAAACTCCAATCACATGTTACCGTGTGTCACAAGCTTGTGACACATATGCCTATGAATGTCCAAAAAATCGCCAAGATTCATGTAGTAGAAACACTACAATTTTATTGAAGAAGACTTAGAGCCAACATTGCTCATGGCGACCATAAATGAAAAGAAATGATACAACAAGAAATCGCAGAGAGTGCAGAAATCGCAGAGAGTGCAGAAATCGCAGAGAGTGCAGAAATCGCAGAGAGTGCAGAAGCCGCAGAGAATGCAGAAGACAGCAGGGAGTGCAGAAAATTCCAAAAAAAATTTGGAATTTTTCATAAATAAGTGTTACAGTGAGTGTTAAAAGAAGCAAGAACGAAGACAAATGAAGTTATGTGAGACGACTACAAATGCCTTAAAGACCTACGTCACAACGATTGTGATTAGGGGGAGAATATTGGGCCGAACCCAATTAGTGGGCTAATCCCAATCTGCTGTACAAAGTTAGTTACAAAAGCAGTTACAAAATCAGTTATTAGGCAGTTATTTTGGAAGGGACACATCTGTTGGTTCATCCGAACCATCACGACCCTTCAATCATACCCTTTCGTTATGTATAAATAGATAGAACATGTTGTAAACAGATGATGATGACAGATTAGTTTATATGAAAATCTTTACATTTGGTATATTTTGATTGCGTTTGAACATTACGATCCAACAGAAACGAAAGACAAATCTGTCTTTTAAAATGACAAAGATAGATTACAAAGTTCTACTGCGATTTCAATGTCAACATATGGACAATCCATTCTGCATCAAGAACAAGATATGTTGACCACCGTCACTGGTAGTACAAGATTTAGGCAAAATCTTGCTCCAACACCAAAGAAGCAAGCTGATACTGAAGAATCTGATGTTCTAAAGGTTGATTTTGAGTCTTATATGGATATAGCAGCATTAACAATTAAAGATGAACATAAACATGATGAAAATGGCAAGAGTCAAGAAATGGGAATAATCACCAAGAGCTTTTCAAAGAAGAGTTTAGTGGCTAAAAAACACAGCACGACAACATAATAAAGATCAATAAAACCGTTTAGTGGATCAAAAACTAATACAACTGATACTCATTTTCAAAATGAAAATTCAACACTTAAAGGCACTGAAACTGTTATTGGATTTTCTGAGGCACATGTAGAAGATTCACAAGTGTAGTTATTCAGTACTACGCAACCATTCTATAGAAAATTTTAATCATAAACAGCCTAAGTTTGCGAATACTGAGATTGAAATCGAGCAAAGTGATGTTTATGAATATGATCCAAAAGAATCTGATACTATAGTTCATGATCTAAGTGTAAGGCAAGAACTTGAGTATGAAATTTTGCTTGTTGTTCCAGAACATGAATGTGATCTATAGACCCCACATGCCAGTACCGAGATTTTGCTTGTAATGCAAGGAAATGTTTCTGGTTTTAATGGAGATAATCAGCCTAATGAGCCTCAAGGTTCTGTTGTGATCTTTCCCTCAATGGAAACATATGACTATTTTACCAATGAAGAGTCAGGGCGTGACTTGGAGTTCTGTGTTCAAGACCCATCAAAGTCTAATTCAAGAATTATTTTAACGGGTATTGTAGACGATTCTCGTTAGGTTATAGGCTATGTGACTGTTGACATTGGAAGCACAACTGTAAACGGTACAAAATAATTCGAATGCAATTGTGTTAGCTTACTTTAAAGACTATGTAAAGTACATTGCATTTTATGAAAACTATAAGTCTGATGAAACTTACGTTGCCATGTGTCCTTTGGATTTAGTTTAACACTTAGGGTTATCGGGTGTATCGAGTCGGGTTTTGAATTTTGAAAAAGTGAACCGAAACCCGACCGATAAGAATCAGGTTGTTTCGGGGTTCGGCGTCTTTTCGGGTCGGGTTAAGTCGGGTCGGGTGAGTCGGGTTGTCGGGTTATGAGATGAATCCTTCTTTAAAGTTCTTTGAACCATTTTTCTATTTCTTATAGTCCTATAGAATTTTAAATACCTTAATTTTTTTATTGTATTGTAGCACATTAGGTAATTAAACTGTAAATTATATCTTATTTGATCATAACTGTAGATATTACATCAGGTAGTTAAAACTAAATCCAAAAACAGTAGAAACCTTACTCTTAATGTGTTCTACTATGTATTAGGCTCGTCATGCATTTTTGTTGAAATTACTAGTTTTAATATACTTTAGTAATATCTTGAATTGCAGTACAAAAACAACATTATGAAAGTTTTGGAACAAAATATGAACTGTATATCCATTTTATGTGTCAACTGTATGATCAAAAGAACGAGTACTCTTAAGTATAGACACTAAGCTGAGGTATTATAGTGTTATACCATTGTAAGGATTTGTTGTCTCATTTAATGCAAAAACATATTTGACTTAACAATGGGTATGCTATTTATTTAAAAAAGAAAGTAATCGCATTTTTCGGGTCTTATCGGGTTGACCCGATAACATAAATTATTCAACCCTAACCCGACCCGATAACAATATCGGGTTGTCGGGTTCGGGTCAAAACCACCCGACAATATTTTTTAACCCGATTTAAACCAGACTCATCAACGATAAGCATCTCTATCGGGGTTCGGGTTGGGTCAACCCGAACCTTACTGAATAACCCTTATCGTCCTACATTGCTTTCTTTTTCTATAATCAACTGCTGGAATTTTTGTTCACTGACTGGAATTTCTGTTTATTCATCAGATTAGCCACCTAGGGGAAATTGTTGATTCACGATGACGGAATGGTATCTGATTTGGAGGCGGAATCTAGAACAGATTAGATCGATCAGCTGCAACTACACTTAGAGGAAGTGAAACAAAACGGTTTGTTGCAAGAAACGAATTGAGGGAATAACAAGGTGAAGCGGCTCGGCAATTCGCTGAAATAATGAATGCCTATCCCAAGCCCTAAACCAAATCACCAATCTTCCCGCCACTATCCCACGCTTTGAAGAAAATAGTGGAGAAAGCTATACCAGTAGCAAGGAGGTAAAATACAACCGGTTTATAAGTGACGATTTTACAAAAGTTGCTGATGAATATGATGGGGAAAACCTACCACAAACTGACAGCACACTTAAGGATTCAGATAAAAATGACATTGACACATGCAACGGTGTTCCGAATTTAATCAAATAGCCAGAGCAGTCTGTATGCTTGTTGATACAGAAAGTTAAGGTCGGGTCTTGTTTAGTGAATAGGCAACTATTTCGGGTATGTCCGCACCCTTGTTCTTGTATCAATGTGAACTTTGAAGGAACCCTGCCACTAGGAATGAACACCGTTATCCTTATGTGGAGCGGGATCCTACGATTAGAATCGGTGTGAGAGTAAATATATAGCATTGGCCTTGGGGAGTAATCGAATGTAATTAGGGTTTTTTGTAAGATACATGTATTGATGACAATTGCGTTCCTTTTACAGGCTAAATAACCCTTAGGGTTTCCATATCTTTCGGCCCAAGACACGTCTGATATATAGGGGATTCGGAATTATCCTAACCTATTTAAATAAGTAGATTAGATCTCTTATTTAATTAGGTTATCCCTTTCTAACAATAGCTCGTGAAGATACCGCGGCCACGAACCATGTGCTGGCAGCCGCGACCCGTAGGTCCAAGTGGCCGTGACAGCAATGTGTGGGCCGAAGGCCCATCGTGAACTACCAAGCCCACAATAGTATGAATTGTGACAACCCGAGAATTTCCGTTTAATAAATTAGCCGTTTCCGTGTAGTAATTTGAATTTTTAAAAAGTTTCGTTTAGCTTTACCGTTTAACCGGGAAGTTGTTCCGTTATTATCTGAGAATCATCACCGGGAGCGAACCGGGGCACCAAACGTTGTAGTATTTTGGCAATAGCCATGTTTTTATGTTTTAAGGCAATGTTTAAAATTTTGTAATTTTCCGTGATACCGTTACTCGATTCGTTATTTACGTGATACGCGTTTTAATCTATACATATGCATGTGCATGCAAAGGCTTTGGAAATTAAATGTTTTTGAGCACTAGTGATCCTAGAAAATGGGAAACCATTTTGGTCCCCCCTTTAGTCTTGTTCATAACCGGTTATGTATGCATGTGTGCATAGGATTCAAATTTGAAAATCAAAATCACTAGACAAGCTTGCATGAAATGTGGTAAAGGACTAGTACTAGGTAGTGTGTGATAGGAGGATCATTTTGGTCCCCTATTTCTTGTCCCCTTTTTGTCCGATCGGTTGAACACACACACACATATGTATGTGTTGTGAATTCTTGGAGCTAGCTTATATATTACCATAATTCATTTGCATATTCATTCTCACACACACACATAAACTTTGTTCACTCTTTTCCTTTCTCTCTTTGAGTTCGGACGCCTACAAACACACACCCAAACCCATTCGTTTTTAATCTTTGATCAACCATTTGAAGATATATTGTTCGAGTTGATTGTTATTTCATCCGGGTATTTTATAAAACAACGTTTGGGTTGTTTTTTATTTCTAATCATCTTTCGTCGTGTTTCTTTGTAAGTCATCTCTACTTTTTCATAAATAAGTTGTACTTTTGCATTCGTATGATCATTCCGAATAAGGTGTACAAAGCGAATCGTTGTGAAAATCATTATCTATTTTTGTATAAAACTATAAGTCTCAAAGTCTAATATTTTTAATCATAAAACTATAAGTCTCAAAGTCTAATACTTTTGCGTTTAAAAGTTCGTTGTGACTATTTTGATATATATATTGTTATTATTACGGCTATATCATTTATTTAAGATTTATCGTATATTAAGTTTAAATATTGTTGGCGAAGAGATTAAGTTAGATGTTGGATTTGTTGGAAGCGTAAATTGAATGTCGAAGAGGTTTAGGTTTAGAACGGATTTGTTGCGATATTTAAGGTGTTGTCGAAAATAGATCGGATATTCTTTCCAGTCAATAAAAGATGTACTTTTGTAAAACGGATATTTTCACGTGTCGAGGTTGATAAAAATGGAAAGTCGATATTTTTAGAAAGGTCATGCCGAAATTTCATAAACTTTATAAAAGCGTCGAAAATATACTTTTATTATCAAACTTATGATAAAATGTAGAAAAACGTAAGTGTCGAGTTTAGGTCAACATTTTTAGTTATTGAGTCAACGTTGATGTGTCGGGACACTAAAAGACGAAATACACTAAAAGACAAAATACATTAAAAGACGAAATACACTAAAAGACGAAATACACTAAAAGATTAAATACACTAAAGGATATAATACAGTAAAAGACAAAATACACTAAAAAACAAAATACACTAAAAGACGAAATGCACTAAAATACGAAATACACTAAAAGATGAAATATTTTCGAAGATGTTTCAAAAGTTCCGAGACTTGTCAAAACTTATAACTTTTGAAATAACTTTTAAAAAGGGGATACAACCGTGGCTACTCGTGCACGAATGATCATTCTTAGCGTTAAGCGTTATTCGTTGTACCATCCTTCTTAAACGACCGACTATTATGTTAGGGTTGTCGCTAGGGACCCGTAAATTCATTTTCACTGATTGATTCCTTTTGATCCCAACCCGGCATAAAGGTGAGTTCAAAGCCCCCCACTCTTTTTACTCGTTTTTGATAAATATTTTATAACTTGGTGAGAAACATTTGCTGTTTTTAAAACTGAACACAAGTAACTCATACGTAGTTTTCCCGTTTACGTGCTGCCTAAAGAACGTTTAGGACCACAATTTGCCCGCAAACCATCATGAACTGTTAATTTTCTTGACCGGAGGACCGGTTGAGGAAGCACGAGTGAATAAATAGATCTATTGGGACTAATTATCCCCTATCGAGTAAGTACAAGCATACTAGGTCAGGTTGACCAAGACTAACGGATATATTCATGTCGAATACAGTAGGTGGTTCTTATTGGTGCAGACACCCTGGAAGGGCAAGCAATCATTTGGCATGTTATATGCTACGTTCAAAATTAGCTTCGGTGTCATGAGCTTAGTGCAACGTAAATACCTCTTTATGTGAAGTTGTATCTGTTATAACTGTCGCATACGTTTTGGAATCTTGTGGTCTACTATAACAACGTTTGAACTAAACCTATGAATTCACCAACTTTATGTTGACGTTTTAAGCATGTTTTTCTCATGTGCTTAGCATGGATGTCGTTGCATTGACTTAAGTGAAGTCTATTTGCTGTTAACGGTTACCAAGATTTATCTATGTCTTTAAATACCGTTGTTGAACTCATTTAAGCTTTCGCGTATTATCTTTTAAATCCTTTTAATTTGATCGATGTAAAACTTATTATTATTTTAAATTTTACGCAACGGTGTTTATTTTCAAAAACTACCTTAGAGGTCGTTCTTTATTGGCTTTATACTTGAGATATCCAGAGCGTCACGACCTTCGGATACGATTCCGTCTAGGCCCGTTTGGGGTGTGACCGAAGGGTTTGAGTTGGTGCATCTTCTGATACTCCTTTAGTTATACCGGCTTATCGTCTATTTTGGATATCATAGTCTGTCAATGTCAATAATTTGGTTGGGCAGCCACATTCTAAAATACAATTCTTCAAGCGTTTATCATGTGTGCTCTGGATTCGATTTGGAGCGAAGAATACGTTTGGTGAATCCTTTCCCCTGATTTATTGATAAGGTTCGCTCTCAATGTTTTTTCCTTCTATCTAACGGGTCAAGAAGCTTGGATTACTCCCTCCCGGCTTACTCCCATTCCCTCTACCGTGAGGCTCGTTGGCTCTCGAACCCGCAGAAGTTATCTAAGGGCTATCTGTATTTTTTTTGTTGTTTTTGTTCCTTATTTTTGCTTTCTTGTTCCGTTTTGTTTTAGTTTTTTGCGTTCCTCCTTGTGCATAGTGTTTATTGATCTAATCTCAGAGACCATGTTACAATCTCAACTTTTCATTATAAAAAAAAAACGTTTTTCAATATCCACTTAAAACCACTCATAAAATTATCGTCCAAGAAAGCTCAAGTATGTGATGTGTTTTACTTAATTTCTAATTCCTTCAAGAACCCCTTTGTACTGTAAGTAACTTGGGTCAATAATTAACCACTTAAGTGTGTTTAGTGGACAAAAGAGCTTGTACTATCATTGAAAATGTACGAGGTCTCATGTTTAATTTCTAATAGATGCAAACAACTTTGAAGTGGCAACGCCAACCTACTAAAAGAAGAAAGGATTTACCTGGTTTGAGTCTGTTTGGCGATGGGTTCAAACCTCGATACTAAAGGGTCGAAAACCATGATTACCACACAAAAAACTTGGTCTATGATCTATAACTTATAATGTTCCATTCTGTGTAACATCAAAAGTGTTGCTGAAAATGTAAGTTAATAAATGCTTAAGAACCTAAAAAAAAAAAATAAAAAAAAAAGGTGAAAGGTTGATCAAAATGTTGGAAATAATATTGATGATAAAAAAGAAACAAAAGAATGAAACAAGAGGGACTAAAGATGAAGACTTCTTTAACAAGATGAAGATAAAGATTAAAGTTAGGAAGATTTACATTCCTAATATATTTATGATTCATTTGTAAACCTAGATATCTCTATTATATGAAAAGATATCAGGCGTGTAGGTTTAGGTGTGAAAAAGTGAAAACGTGTGTGTGCACATGTTTAGAGATGTAGACGTCTAGTAGTTGTGTGGTGTAGCCTCAAGGTCAAGGTAACTTGACCCCTGTTATTTTTGAGTAACATGATCTATACTGATCATATAGATTTGAGGCTTGGTGGAAACGTATGATAATAAAACCTTGTTCAATAACATTGATTTTATTATTTGTATTCCGCTGCATATTGTTATCATTGTTATTGTTAATCCTAGATATAAGTTTTAAACAAAATGAGCTTAAATGATCCTAACACAAAAGAGTGAAAAGGAAGCTTCCACGAAATAGACATATGAGAAAAATATAAAGTAAAAATCATCTTTCTCACAATTTACACCTGGTAAATAATTTAGGGTTTATGTAAACTTATTCAATAACAATGTCTAAAAATGATAAAAATGTTTTTGAGGCAATTAAGCTGTGGGGACTCATCCAAACTGTTAAACATAATGGAATAGGAGAAGCAGCTAAAATATATGATGTTGATAAACCACAAGTTAATGAATTTTTTTTGAAAGCGAAACAAGACCATCAAGACATTATAAAAAGCCACCAACACTCTATAGCAATCCTACAAAAATGTATCTAACAAAAATAAAAAAAGGATCCCACAATGGAACCTAAAAGTAGTGAGGGTGATGTGTTGTGTTATATATGTGGTAAGAATAGGCATAAGGCTAAGGACTGTTACGGTGTTGGTTGTTTGTATGTGGTAAGCTTGGGCATGACGGTTGGGGTTGTAATGAGGATTGGTTTAGTGATGGGCGTGTTGGTACCAATAGGAGCATTTGTTATACTGTAAAGAAAGGCCCATAAAATCTGTTGTTTTTTCTAATGAGGTGAGACTGTTGCAATGTTGGGTAGGAAATGTAAATTACACACATTCTTGGTGTTACAAGTGTTTTGTTTAAAAAATGTAGTCACGAGTATTAAGCATCTTTGTTGCTTATAGACTGAACCAAATTGAAGGAAATTTATCTATGAAGGATAAAATGCACATGTGTATTCAGTTGTTTGATTATCCAAAACACACGTGTCAGTTACTCAAGAAGATAATGTCGATGCATTACACATAAAATCACAATATGATTCTATTTTTATTTAATTTATTTTATAAAATTAATCAATCACATGTGATTTATGCATAAATCACATGTGATTTATGCATAAAATAAATATGAAAATTAGTTCTTATTTCTATGTTGTTATGTGATACTATGTGTTGTATTTGTAGAACCTTGGAAAATGGGTAAATAAAATTCCATCACGGCTCGAGACAAAGGTGGTGTCTAAGGAAGATATGAAAAAGGAAGAAATTTCACTGAATTAAAGTGGAGCCGAAAAGAAATGTCAACATTGTCGAAAAAGAATAATTTGCATACCAAAAAAACTTGTTTGTTAAATTCAGAGGAAAAGAGAAATATGACATTAATTGATGTTTGAAAACTTTTGTTTTAAATTTACTTTTCATTTTGCTTTACAATTTCTTCGTAAATAGTTTACACCATATGTTTAGTAATATATGGAGTACTCTTCACTTGAATACATTTTAGATTCTCTTTTTATAAATTTATATCCTTGTTATTTATAGTATGTTTAAATTTAAGACACAACACATTACTTAAAATTTATAAAAATGTATAGAATACAAACCATGTGACGTGTAATATACATATTCTAAACTCAAATATAAAAGTAAAATCACATGTGATTCGTTTATAAATCATATGTGATTCTGTATAAATCATATGTGATTCGTGTAAAAATCACATGTGATTTACCTCATGAACATGTATATTAGATGTATGAATAAGTAAAAAACTAAAACAAATATAATAACAAACATGTTCCAATGAATACATGTGATGAAACTTTTAATACTTAAAAAAAATAATTAGAACTATCCACATACTTGTTTAACTTTTAATACTTGTTCCAAAACACATTAAAATCTAACAAAATATAAATAAAAAAATTCAAGTGTTACACGTGACGCGAAAAACAAAACAACTATAAGACCACAATCACGCAACCTTAGACATGTTTTTCGCAATTACGTCTAATATTACTTAATCGCGTTCACGTTGATCTCTGTTGTTTAATGATTAAATAATTAAGCGAAGCCTCGATTCTTCACATTCAACTCTTTTAACAATATCTTTGTAGCGTACTTAAACATCAAACACTTCAACGAGTTAAACTGAATATCTGACTCAACACCAAGACCACATTACCATATTATTGACATCTTTGAATCACATGTGATTTTGTATGAATCACATGTGATTTCAGACCAAATCAAATGTGATTTGGACTAAAATCAAAATTAAGTTGTTGGAAAAACGTAGCCTGTAGATGCTCTTTTATGGGTTCGAGGAATGTCAGTCTGGTTGAGCTTTATAGCAAATCGAGGCTTGGCTCTAAGCCCTTTACTCTTGATCAACATGATGTATCTCAAAAACGTGTGTTGATCCCAATAGAATAGATCTTTCTTACTTGTAAAGCTTAAGTTATGATTATATCCAAAACAACTATAATAATAGAAACTTTGATGTGAATATAAAAGACTATGCGAATCTAGTCAATGAATACTAAAGAAGAATTTCAATGAAAAACAGTAATGAACAAGATCACTAAACCAAACATATTTACACCACACTTACACCTCAATATTAATACAAACACCTCTTAATAGTGTTAGATTTACAAAACCTTAAAGCAACGCATAACAACTATCTAGATATCTAATTATATAAACATTATGCCCTTAGGACCTCCTTTTATACTCCAAGGAGTCCTACCAGGCCTACAAGAACTTTCAATGTTATCAAAATTAATCTTCAAACAAATAATTATTAATAAACAATCTTGACAAAAATACGCATCCTTATCCCCGTAAGTAATCTTGAAAAACAATCTTCATCTTTATTCCTTTCTCTTGTCTTTATCCTTCCTGACGAGTAGAAACTCTTCAAGCAGTTGTAATCTTCAGCATTGTGTACCAGCCACATTACCTTTTATACCAACAAGCTACTACCTTTACTAACATATAACTACTTAAAAAATTTTCTTCATTTCTTCATCAACAGACTAAGTTACACAGCAGTACTAACTGTTATGCTAACATTGTAACTTACTCATGCAGTACTTAACATATACTAGCAGTACAAGTTACACAAACAGTAATAAACTTTTATACTAGCAGTATTAACTACTTATAGTATTTCTTCTAAGTCTTCTGAGCATCTTTAACTTCCATTAGCAGCAGTAATAGTAACTAGCAGTAGTAACAAGCAGGACTAACTACATAGCATATTGTTCACTAATATCAACTACAGCACTAAGTATGTAGCTTAGCAGCAGTAACTCTAACCTTAGCAGCAATAACTTCTAAACAGCTTCAAAAAGTATTTTAATCCCAACAATCCTCCCCTAAACTTGATGTTCATACTTCTGAATCTTAAGTTCTTGATTTTACAACCTTTAATCTTCCTAGGAGGATGCATTCAAATACTTCTCCAATCTTGACTGTTTTTGTCATGAGCCTTAAAGAGCTGATAACACACATTTCATTCCCATGACAACTTGAACTTCTTGTTGAGCATTTATGTGATAGTCACAATAGTAAGTGGATATCTCTTTTCTACTAGCATAAAGATATACAGATTTTGAAATCTCACAAAATGTACTCCACTTGAAGAAAATAGCTTCTAAACTGTCACTTTGTGTCCTTGTAGATTTCTCCACACTTCACTTTCTACATCAGGTTCAAACATCACTTTTAGATCACCCCATAACACTCTTTCATATGCCTCCTCTGGACTTGTTAACACCATGCTTAGCGCTTTAACCCACTTCCAAAGAGTTTCCAAGTCTTCTTTGTTAATATTCTGAAGCATCTGAATCATTGATGAGTACCTCTTTGAACTACCATCAGCTCTTATGATTTGAAAGTATCCCATCTTTCCTTCTTTGATGATTTTCCCAGTCATAATATTGGAGCTTAGTGCAGAGGTATAGCATCAAGTGCTACCATTCATCATCAAACTATCTCCGTATGATTTTTCATCTCTGCTTCTTCTTGATTGTCATCTACTTCAGCTTCTACATTCTTATCTAGCTTCCTTCTCCTGCAGATTCAAGTTCTTCTTCTTCTTGATCATCATCCCATTCAAGTTCTTTTCCTGCTCTTTTAGAACTTCCTTCTGTTTATCCTCAATGCCTTTCATTAACTCTGTACAAATGTCTACAAAGTGTTTACTCTTTTTCATATTCTTTGTCAATAACAATCTGAATATCCTCAAAGCTTTTGGTCTTTAATTGATTGTGCTTGTATCCAGCCATGTTTTTCAGATAAGTAGACATTGTATTTCTCTTTTGAGCCTTAGTTGCTGGTTTTCTTCTCTGCTCTTTTGCTCTAAGTCTTGCAAAATGCTTCTTCCTTTTATCCATGAGCTCCACAAACAATCTTGACTTTTCTTCAATAGTCAATTCTCCTTGCTCTTCTGCTTGTAATCTTGTAGCTAGCTCATAATTTGCATCCATTATAGCTTGAACATTATCCCATTCAGCAATGTTTACATCTTCTTCTCTTTGTCTTGCAAGCTTCTCTTCTTCCTAATTCATCATCTAACTGAGCTTGATGTGTTTGAGCAAAACCTCCTAATCAAACATAGATCTAACTTTCTTCTTCAAAGGTTTTTCAGGCTCAACTAATTTTGTCTAGCCTTTAGTCGTTAGCCTGTGGAAGCTTATTTGCGGTTGTGAAGGTGATGTTGTTGTTGTAAAATCACTTGGTTTCTTGGAATTCTACAACCCATCTAGCCTGGGTTTTGCAACTTTGAACTCTATTAAATCCAAGTAGTAACTATCACATACTACATACAACA
Source organism: Tanacetum coccineum (assembly GCA_026074375.1). Classification (NCBI taxonomy): domain Eukaryota; kingdom Viridiplantae; phylum Streptophyta; class Magnoliopsida; order Asterales; family Asteraceae; genus Tanacetum; species Tanacetum coccineum. The sequence continues at coordinate 15,385 of BQNB010033014.1, read as the reverse complement.
TTAGCTATTACTACTTCACCATTAGTAGTAACTGGATCAGGTAGTACTATCATCCTTATCAGCCATGTCACCTCTTTCTCTGCCAGATCTTGTTCATTAATCAAAGAACTAATAATTATCAAACAATAAAACTATCACCATACCTCCTCTGAGTCTCATCAACTAATGTAAGCTCTACATCTTGATCAATTTCATCAATTTCCTCCCCTGTTTGGATGCATCCTCCTGATCACCCAAACCTTCATCTTTAGAGGAAACCACTCTTGTAGATCTACCAACCTTGTATAATCTTCTGAGCCTGTGAGTTCTTGACCCTCCTTTCTTTTCCAGCTTCTTAACCCTCTCTTTCAATTCAGTAATCTCTGCAGCTTGAGAGGTCTTTGTTTTCTCTAAGTCAAGAACTCTTTGTGATAAGCTGGTACAAAGTTCCATCAATTCATTTAGTTTCAGTCTATCCTCACCACTAAGCAGTGGATCATTGGAATGTGTAGGTACACTTGCCACATATTATTCATATCATCAGATTACAGGTTCTGTAGACCACTTAAGCAGAGGATCCTAGTGTCTTATCCACTGTTTCCTTCTATACTGTTTCCTTCTTGGGTTTATATATGATGGTTGAGTTAGTAGTAGGGTATAATGGGATCAGTTGTAAGTCTTCTGAACACTCACCTACTAGTTCTTTGTGCTGAACAATCATCGTTGGAAATAAAGGTGTATCCCTACTAGAACAGTATTATTCCCTGCCTCTACATGTTACCAGAGACCTTCTTAGATGAGAAGGTGGTAACATAAATCTCCTTTATGTTAGGACATCCTTTCAAGTGTATTTATCCAAGACACTTTTGGCACAAACCTTGGATCCTTAGAAAGATACTCCACAACTCCAAGTTCTTCACCATAATATCAAAAATGTCCTTAGAAAAGTTGAATTTTTGGTTTTGTGGCAAGACAATGACACAGAGGCCATAGTGCTTACTAATTTCCTTTCCAAGCAGTAGTCCTTAGCACTAAGCATCGCAGAATTGTATGGGATAAAGAAAATTCTCCATTGAGTGAAAAGAAAGCTTTACAGAATGGTAAACTTTTTGTGTAGATTTTCATACCATCATGAGTGTTAGCTGTTCAAAAATTGTAGCTTTTGGCAACCATTCAGTAACTTTCAGCATTTCTAATTTAAGATCACGTTCATTATACTTGTCTTCAGTGAATAGATCAACCCTCATTCTTATCCACTAGGGCTTGAATTTGCACTTCTCCATTAACAGTTTTCACCTTTGCAGTAGTCCAGAATTGCTCAATACATGAAGTATAGATTGTGGGATTAACCGTAACTCATATTTGATAGGATGTGCATTCAAAAAATCCACAATTTTCTCGAATCCATCACTTTCAGTGGCTTTATCTAAGAATGTGACCATGTTGTGTGAACTAGCAAACTTTATGGCAGCCATTGATGTTGGGTTTTGATGATTAACAATGAAATTGAGTTAGGGTTTATGATTAGAGGGTATAACAAAGATTGAAATCGATTAAGTGATTAAAAGAAACCCTCAATCGAAGTATTTATAAAATCACCCTCAACAGCATTAACTTAAACTAGCAGTACTAAGTTAAGCCTAACAGCATTAACTGGCCCAGCAGTAGTAACCCAGCAGTAGTAAGTTATGTGTGGCAGTATTAACTTAACCAGCAGTAGTAAGTTTATGCGTAACAGCATTAACTAACACTGTCAGTAGTAAGTGTATGCCTAGCAGCATTAACTTTGAGTCACCAGCATTAACTCCAATTTTGTTCCAAAAAGCATTTCCATCATCAATTTTAATTCTCACAAGCTCTTTTTCTGTTTATAGTTCTCACTATAATCGCTACAATTCTTTTCTCATTCAAATTCACTCTACGGTTTTTATATCACACACTCCAATCTGTTTTTATTCTCACTATATCTCTCAATTTTTTTTCTCACTAAATCACTCTGTCTGTTTTTATGTCACACGTCTCTCTTTCTGTTTTTCATTCTTACCAATTCTCTCAATTCTTTTAGCTCACAAAGTCACTCTTTCTATTTTTGTTTCACACGTCTCTCTTTCTGTTTTTCATTTTCAACATTTTCTGTCAATACTCACAATATTAATTATAACAGCAGTAGTAAGTATAACTAACAGTATTAACTCAACAGTATTAAGCACAACTAGCATTGTTAATTATACTAACCAGTACTAAGTTAGCCCAACATCACTAACTTGAATTTCATCCTTAGCAGCTTTTCCATTCCATTCAAATCATAATTTGTGTATAATTTGCTGCATATTAACACAATTAACCTCCCCTCAATCAATACATCAGAGGTTAATCATTCTAATAGCTGTAATCGCTATTGAAAATCTGCTAACATCAAATGCTTTTTTGTAAGCAAATCTGCAACATTCTGATCTTTGTAAATCTTGAGTCTATCTGAATAAGCTCTTTTATTAAGAATCCTCTGATAAAGTATTCCTACATCTCAATTCATTGTCATTGAGTGAAAACAGGGTTCATCACCTATGCAATATTACTTATCATTATCAATATGAATCTTAGTCTACATAAAGTTATATCCATAATCTAGTAATTGATTTTAGATCCAAAGCACCTGTCCACAGGAATTAGAAGTAGCTATATACTCAGCTTCAGTTGTTGAATTAGCAACCACAATCTGCTTCTTGCATTGCCAGTGAAATCATCTACACTCAAGGAATTGACCACCATCCTTATTGTGGATTTCCTATATAAACTTGCTCTCTGCATATCAACTGTAAGTATATGCTAGCCCTACCAAATCAAAAGGTGAATTCTTATGGATAACAAGCCAACTTAAGTTGACCTATTAAGTATCTAAAAAAGATAGATCCTTTCACAACATGAAGATGTGAAACTTTAGGATTGACTTAGAATCTTGCACAAGCACATACTGTAAACATAATATCAGGCCTTGAAGAAGTTAGATACATTAATGAACCAATCATTGATCTATATAAATATTCATCTACATCTTCACCATCTGCATCTTTTAGTAAAGCCTTTTGGGGGTTACCCGTTGAGTGATTCTTGCTGTCTTGACATCATAAAACTAAAAAACTTGTTCAAAATCTCATATCACATACTTGCTTGCCTAAGAAAATTCCATCTTTCCTTCTGCTTTACTGTATACCAAGAAAAATGTGAGCTCTCTTATAGAACTTATCTGGAACTTCTTATGCATCATCTTCTCAAATTCAGTACACATCTTCTTCCTTGTAGACCCAAAAATGATATCATCAACATATACTTGAACTAACATAATATCACTTTTATCCCTTTTGATACACAAAGTCTTGTCTATCTTTCTCTTTTTCCTCTCTTGAAACCCTTGTCAACAAATAAGTTGACAAGGTTTCATACCAAGCTCTAAGAGCTTGATGCAATCCATAAAATACCTTTTCTACTTTGTATACCCTGTTAGGGAAGTCTGGATCTTCAAATCCTGGTGGTTGACAAACATAGACTTCCTCTTCAATCTTACCATAAAGAAAAGCACTCTTGACATCCATCTGATACACCACAAAGTGTGTAAATGAGGCATAGGCTAAGAATAGCCTAATTGCTTCAATTCTGGCAATAGGGGCAAAGACTTCATCATAGTCAATCCCTTCTTCTTGTATGTACCATTGAGCAACCAATCTTGCTTTATTCTTAATCATAATACCTCTTTCATCCTTCTTGTTCCTGTAGACCCATTTAGTCCCAATAGCCCTTTCGCCATTAGGTAAATCTATCAAGATCCAAACCTACTGTATCTTGAACTACAGAAGCTCCTCTTGCATAGCTTCTATCCAGCTTGGATCTTTTAATGCCTGGATTACCTTCTTGGGCTCTTCTTGTGATAAGAAACATGCAAACAAGCAATTTTGAAAGTCTTTATGGTTTGTTCTTTGCTGACCTGAACTAAACAAACCATGTTCTTTCAAATTATTTGTCATTCTTCTTGTTTGAGGTGCTGAATTCAAGTCTCTAATGATTTGGTCAACTGGATGATCTTTGTGTATTCTTGTAGTTAGAATAGGACTGACAGGCATAAATGCATCTAAATTATTCATGTCAGCCTCTACACCAACATCTGAATAAACAATATCTTCCAATTCAGGCATATTTGGATCATTTGGAAGTTCAATGCTTCTTTTTGGATCAACAGCATTAACTTCTGAGCCAACAGCATTAACAGTTGACCAACAACATTAACATTGTTAGTGCTGTTTTCATCACTAGCGGTATTAATATTGTTAGTGCTGTTAATATTATCAACCTTCTCTTGATTAATTCTTGGCTTCTCTGTACTTGGAACCTCACTATCTCTCCCTTCAGTTGGATTTCCACTTTCATTCCCTAGATCTTCAGCATCCTTTTTTTCCTCCTCCCTTGATGGTTTGAATCCAGCATCAGGAGAACTCTTTGAATCTTGAGAGAATAGTAGATCAACAGGCCACACTGGTAGCAGTATGTAATCTTTGCCATGTATTGTCTCCATTCTAGCTTTACATGCATTATCACATGCTTTTGTACCTACATTACCATTAGATTGATTCCCTACAACAACTGGCTTATAGTTCATCAGAATCTTTATGCATCTTATATCAAAAAGCCAATTAGTCCACTTCCTGCAATAATAGGTTAGCTCTCCTAAACTGAACATGCAGGTTCTCTTCCAACAGCTAGTTCTATACTTTAATACTCTGAATGCTTTGCTATTGGTAGAGTATCCTACAAAGAACCCTTTATCAGCCTTTCCATCAAATTTACCTAGGTGATCTATGGTAGTAAGGATTGTAACAGGACACCTAAATGGTTTCATGAAGCTTAAGGCAGGTTTTCTACCTAGAAAAAGTTCATAAGGAGTCTTGTTTTGAGGCTTGATAACTAACACCCTATGACATAACAAGCAGTATTAACTGCTTCAGCCCAGAAAGTTGTTGGTAATTTAATTTAGCTAGCATAGTCCTAGTAGCATCTATTAGTGTCCTATTTTTCCTTTCTGCTACTCCATTTTGTTGTGGAGTCCTAACAACACTAAATTCCTTCTTAATAAAACACATCATTTACACAAGAACTTATTCATGATCATATTCTTGAATTCGTCCCATTATCACATCTAAATGCACTTTCAACCTTAAGGTTTATTAGATTTTCTATCCATAATGATTGTTTTAAAGGATTTTTAAACTAGTTTCATCCTAGTGGCTTAAATAAGAAAACCCCACTAAACCTACTAAAATCGATCTGTGACAAACCAGCAGTACACTCTTTTTTCATTTAACTCTTTACAAATGTTGGCCAAACAAATTCATGTGCAACATTATGTAATGGTTTTTGGAATCTGTTGAACTGACTGTTATGGTCATACAAGAAGCTCTGTGTTGCTTTCCCTTCTTGCCAACAACACAGGTTTGATTAATTTCAAAAAAGTTTTGAAGGAAAGACCTCTTACAAGGTTTCCTTACAGTTTATATTATAGTTTTGAAAATTTACATTTCCAAGCCTCTATGCCAAAAATAGATCCATACTGGGTATGGTCTTTTGCAAAGAGACAAGTAAGACCTCCTTGGGACAAATATTCATTAAACAACACCTACATTATCACTCTCTAGGAACTTTAAGCAAAACATGACTTTCATCAGTTAACTTAAAGTCTGGAGACAGAACAACACATTCAGTATTCAGTAAAAAAACATTTATTCTTCTTGTTCACACATATGTAAGACTCTGAAGAGGTTAAACTTTAGTTCCTTTACAAATACACATCTTCAAAGTCCAATTTACCAGTTCTTATTTTACCTTTCCTAGTAATTTCCCCTCTTTTGGAATTTCCTCCAAAGGCAACAAATCATCCATCAATTTCTTCATAATCTGTAAGATAGGATCTGTTTCCTGTCATGTGCCTTAACATCCACTGTCACTTACTCCTTTATAACCTTCAAATATGTGTGGATTAACCCTGCACAAATGGTAAGGAGAATTAGTTTCTTTTGCGACCCAAGCCATTAACTGACTTGGATCTGCCTTGTGCATCAACATAGCCCAAATCTTTTAAATAGCATTGAATGCCTATTGCATTGGAAACATGGTCTACAACTTTAGTTTTTGGTTTCCAAACCTAACAAGCTGAGGCCTTAACAACATTTCCCTTGTTTCCCTTAACAGCACTAAGAACTGCTTTTTGCCTAACAGTATTAACTACTGCTTTTGGCTTAGCAGTATTAACTGTTGTTACCTTAACAATATTAATCTTTTTAGTGAAATTACTGTTATTAGCTGCTGTTATTTTGTAAAAAGGCTTTCTAGCAGTTGAATATGCATTATTAATAACATTTTTTCAATGAACCTCCTGCATTATTTCCTGTTTGTTACTTGGTTGAACAGTATTAACTGGTCTTGCAGTATTAAGTGTAATTGGGCCAGGCTTAGTTAAGACTGTTCTTGGAACCATGTTCCTTTTTGCACTAGGGTGAGTTATTTTAGAAAAATTCTGTTTGTTCACCCTTTGAACATTTGTCCACACTGGTTTTGCAAATCTTCCATTATTATAATACAGTTATTTGCAATCATTCTTAAAATGAAACAAAACTACCACACACATGACAAGCCTTTGTTACCATCTTAAAATCACTACCCCAATTTTTTTGAGACATTTGTTGGTTTCCATTTCTCTAGTTCCTCTAGGACAGTGTGTTTAGCTATTTTTATCACTGATATTTTCTTTGGAGATTTTACTTGCTCACTAGACTTAACAAAGTTTATCTTAGCAAAACTAGGTTTATTAAACATCTCATCTGTTTTAACCTTAGGCACATTTTCTTCATCACTATCAGATACCCAATCCTCTATAATTGGGGCTCCATTTTCTTTTCCAGCAGCTTAAGGTTCATTAGTCGAACAGTAGCTTTTTTCAACTACAGCTCACTAACAGACTTATTTCACATCAACAAAATCGATCTAGACAAGATAAACTAAATCAGATTTTGGTGGCATAAATTCCATATAAGGAGGTGGGACAGCATTATACCCTAATCCTGTTTTACACTTATCCATTATCTGTCTGTCTAGAAGTTTACTTAGGTTTTTTGATGAATTTTCAAATTTGATACTGGAAAGTTGAACCTCTCTTTTTCTTTTGTAGCCAACCATCTAACTTCCTTTTATCTCTGTAAATCTAAATCACTTAAATAGATTCATGTTTTAAGAGTTTAATCGTTCCTCATACACAACTCATGTTTCCTTAAAGACTAACAGTCCAAGCTTCTACAAAATTCTAAACCAGTTTTATAAGAGACAACACTTATCCTATCTGTTCTTAAGTCTTTAACAAATTGTTCATTTTGTTATTTTATATTTTTGACACATTCTAAACAAGATGAACAATAATTTTGATCATTAATCACCTCAGATTTGTAGAAGAACTTAAACTTATTGAAGAATAACCATGAGAGCAAAATTGGTTGGACCTTCCTTCTGCTTTGTCACTCTCAATCATAGCCAAAGCATCACACTAAGACACTAAAGGCATTTGAAGTAGTTTCATCAACTGGGACAAGCCTTCTGGTAGGCTCCCTATTCCTGTTTTGATTCCTGGGTGCCTTGCACTCTCTTGCATTTTGTGGCAGTTGAAACACTCCACCTTAGACTTTTCAAACCCAATTCTTTCTTTGTTGGCCATGTCTAGCTTCCTTCCAGTATTCTTAAGGAATCTTTTTGCCCTCATATGTCAGTTATAGTAATGTCCACCCAAGCCTCATACTCACTTTCTAGCTCCTCCCCCCCCCCTAGATCATCAGAATGGAATTGTATTATAGAACTCATTATCAAGCTGTGAAAACACTTGTTGGCTAGCAAAGAAGAATAAATCACAGCATCACTACAAATTTTCACAACAGTTGATAAGTTTTCGTAACAGCAGCACCTGAGTGTTAGCATATTAAAAACCCTAACAGTATTAACTGCTCTAGTTGCACTGTTAGTGCTGCTAGAGGACACAAAGGCTACATTGTGTGAGTTTGTAGTTGAGCTAGATGTCCTCTTGACCTCTGATTCATAAGCCTTTAGGTTGTTGAAGAGGTCATCCAAACTCAATGTCTTAATCTCTGGTTTGTTTCTCCACATAATAGTACGCATAGTCTATTCTTGTGATAGACTTCTCAAGAACTTCTGATTGATTTCTTCTTGAGAGATAATTTCACCATGCATCTCCAGTTGACTAATTAACTTTTGAAGCCTTTTATAGGTTTGCTCAATCACTTATGTGCTGGATGCAGCAAAGTTTTCATATTGCTGCTTCAAAATATTTTTCTAAGTTTTCTTTGTAGCAACATTACCTCCAAATCTGTTCTCAATTGCCTGCATTAGTGTCTTAGCATCCTTGTAGGAGTTAAACTTTAATTGATGCTCATTAGGTAAGGCCATTAACAAAGTGCTTCTTGCCTTTAGTCCTGCCTTTCTTTGTGCTTTCTCTTCAACACTTGTAGGAGGGATAACAGTCTCATTACCATCAACAGTTTTTTTTACTATGGGTGCACTACCATTTTCTACAATCTCCCATAGAGTGTAATCAATGCACTGTAATTACTGCTCCATCCTCATCTTCTAGAGATCATACTCACCAGGTTGGAGTATGGGTAGCTTGATGGTTGGAGTAGATTGAGTATCCATTGCTTCTTGAAGAAGTAGATCTTGTGTGTAGTAAAGTTTCTTCTTATTCAAAGCTTCTCAAAAGCTCTGATACCACTTGTTGATCCCAATAGAATAGATCTTTAATCCTTTAGCATGTATAAGGTATAGTTATGCAAGATAAATCTAACACAACTATAGTAGAAACTTTAATTATAAATATCAAAGACTATGCGGAATCTAGTCAATGATACTAAGAAGAATTACAATGAAACAGTAATGAACAAGATCAATAACAAAATAGTTTACCAAACTTTTAGCCTCAATATAAAACGAACACTCTTAATAGTGTTAGGGTTTACAAAACCTTGAACCTACAAATAACACTTTTCTAGATATTTGAATTGATATGTTTTTTGGTACATCGAACTCTATACCCTAGGACCACCTTTTATACACCAAGGAGTCCTAACAGGCTTACAATATTTTCCTAAGTTATCATGATCATCTAAACAAATAACTTATACGTATGTTTTACAAAAATATCTCATACTTATCCTATAAGTAATCTTGAAAAACAATTTTCATCTTTATCCTTTCTCTTGTCTTTATCCTTCTAACAGTAGAAATTCTTCTAGCAGTTGTAATCTTTCAGCAGTTTTAACCAGCAGCATTAACTTTTATACCAGCAGCACTAACTGTGTACAAGCAGTAGTAAATACTTAGAATATTTTCTTTATTCTTCATCAGCAGTACTAAGTTACACTAGCAGTACTAACTTTATGCTAACAGTTGTAACTTTACTCAAGCAGTACTAACATATACTAGCAGTACTAAGTTACACTAACAGTAGTAACTTTTATACTAGCAGTGTTAACTACTTAGTAGTATTTATTCTAAGTCTTTGAGCAGTCTTAACTTCCATTCGCAGTAGTAATATATACTAGCAGTAGTAACTGACAGTACTAACTACTTAGCATATTTTTCACTAATATTACTAACAGCACTAAGTTATGCTTAGCAGCAGTAACTCTAACCTTAGCAACTGTAACTTCCAAACAGCTTCAAAAAGTCTTTTAATCCCAACACAAAGCCGCATTCCAATTGTTAAGGTTCGATGGAACTCTAGGAGAGGTCTTGAGTTTACATGGGAACGTGAAGACCAATTCAGGAAGAAATATCCACACCTCTTCACAAAGATCGCACCGTCGTCAAATGCCGCGTCTTAAGCCTTGAGGATAAGGCTCATTTAACGGGGGAAGACTATAACACCCCGTGTTTTACGTCATTGTACGACATTATATATTTCACAATTTATTTTTAGTATTGTACGCGTTTGCTTTAAAATTGAAATCGTTAAGTTAAATCGCGTAAGCTAAAAATTATAGTTCAATTTAAACGGACATCAAACAATTAAATATTTATATCAAGAAAGTGTTAAGAAATTATTTTGAGGATAATTATTAACTTGGTTCATTTATTTTTATTGGTTACGTAAATTGGTTACGTTTCGCGATAAAATACGTTTAGGCATTCCCAGAACCATCAAAACTTTTTTACGCTTCAACAAATACCAACAATTGTACCCAATAATCAAAAATTACAAAACTTCATCATATATATCTATATATGGCCGGATATGGATGAGATCATAAGAGAAAATATCTAAAAATCTTGCTAAAAGTCATTTACCAATTTCAACTCTTTATGTTTTACTAACCATGACTAGTAACTTGGTCTTTTCATTCCTTGAATTCCTCATCTTGTCCCTATACTTTCTAAGCAATCTTGACTAAGTCTTTATGGTATATAAGCCCGCAACTAGTAAGATAAACACACACTCTTCATTTTACTTAGTGAAAACAGCTCATTCTCTCCCTTTTGCTCTCTCTATCCTACGGCACCAAACAAACAACCAACATAACCCATACAAAATTTATTTACCACATTTACAAGTGTTCCTACATCATATCTAAGATAACCTAAGGTGTTTAGAAGGTTTAGTTTGGGGTTTACAAGTGTTAAAGCAAGAAGGTTCAAGATTAGGGTTTACTTGGAATTTAGGGTTTTCTAAGACTTGGAACCATCTAAGGAACATACTGAGATATAAAATGGTTTTTATTCTTGTTTATGGTTTTGGTAAACTTTGTCATGTGATATATGGATGTTATGGATCATGTTATAAAGCAAGTATATAC
>BQNB010033013.1:0-52687 GCA_026074375.1 Tanacetum coccineum | reverse complement strand
ACGCGAGACGAGGGTCAAACAAAATTCAAACTTAGTCTCGGTCCAATGTGCCTTTAAACCGGGTTAAATAATATTAATCGGTGGGCTTAAACATTGGGCCAAATGGTATTGGGCTTGAAACGGACTAAAGTCTTATTGGGCTTTAAATAGGCCAAGACAAATTTAGGCTTCAAATGGTAAACTTTTGGTGGGCTTGGATTCGGATTAATGGCTAACTAAACACGAAAGTGTAGTCGAACCAAGGTAACCGACCGAGCCAAGGTTCGGTGAACCTTGGTGACCGACCTACGTGGGTCGGCTAACCTTGACCGACCGACCTTGGTGGGTCGGTTGGACTCGGCTAACCGATCCATGGTGGGTTGGTTGACAAGGTTCAATCGTTCCATGAGCTTGGCTCATTTGGCTCGGTTTAGGACTTCAAGTCTTCATCTTTAAGGTCTTTAAGTCTTGAGTCTTCCAATTTCACCAAAGTCTTCATAAGCATTTTATCAAACACTTAGTCTTCACCTTTAAAAATCTCTAGTCTTTGTGTTTATGGCTTAAAGATTAAACCTTTTTGTTACCAACTAGCAAGATTAATGATATTAAGCTAACAAAACAACAAATTACATTCAAACAATCAAAACAAACACACCCCTTTGGGTGGTTCGGTTGGAAAAACGCCACCAAACACCACTTTTTGATCAAGTTAAATAATGATTTACTTAAATTTGAGCTAACACTAGTCTAGTATCATCATTATCTACAAAAATCCTCAAGAAAATTTAACATCTAAACACTTTCATTTTTTTATGAACCCTAAATCACGAACTTTGATTTTACAAGATTTATGATAAGATGAAACAATTCTTGTTACAATAGTGATTAGAAGATAATTATTAATGACTTTCGTGTTTTACCTTTTGATCACAAATGGGTTCTTGTGTTTTCTTGGTGTTGAGCGATCCTCAAGAGAGAAAGAAAGAGGGAGGAGAAAAATTTTTGGTAAAAACGTGAAGAGTGTGAGTGTGGATCGGTTGGAAGGGTATAAAAGGGAGGGGATTCGGTTTTTGGCAATATTAGTCCCTAGAGGTTTTAAACTCCTTTAAACTAAGCCTAAAGTTTAAGCATTAACCCTAACACCTTAAATATAATACTAGCTAGCATTTTAGGTCCTAAAGATATATAACTAATTAAAGTTACACTAGTTACCCTTAGGTTTTAAACCTATTTTGCAAACATAGTCTAGGAGTTAATCTCGTTAACTCCCCCACAAATTATGACCAATTAATTAACTTAAACACTTTTCCAAAACTATTTTCACAATTATTTTTGAAAATTTTAATTTTTTGAAAATAATTTCTCCCCGTCAAACAAATACCCTTTTTCTATTTAAAGAGTTGTAGAATTTGTTTGAGCATTCAAAATCTCTTGGTTAAAAATTAATTTCTCCCCCTCAAACAAATACCCGTTTTCTATTTAAAGAGCTGTAGAATTTGTTTGAGCGTTTAAAATTTTCGGATCGTTTTTCCCAATTTTATTCTGATGAATTATTTTTGAACATTTTTGGAAATTTTCATATAAAAGCTTGTTCTCCCCCTCGAACAAAGACCGTAGTGTATTGAAAGATTTCTTGGATTTGTTCGAGCGTTCGAATTTTTCTTGAAAATATTTTTCCATTTAAATGACAACACTGATTCTGATTTTATTTCCATCATCTTTGAAAAAATTGTTTAACTCGAGCATGTTTGATAACACATTTTGAGGAAAATTGCTCGAGATAAAGAAAATTAATCTTTTAAGGATATGCACTTTTTGTCGTACATCTTCCTTTTTAGAAAGCGCGAGTTGTGTAGCAAAATATACACAAGTCATTTTCTTGAGTTTTAAAACTTGGTACTTTTTGAATCTTTAAACTCAAGACCGAAAAGACTTCTCTTTTCGTTGTTAAGGATAACTGTACTGAAGCGTATAATTTCCTTTTCTTTAGGGACCGGGTTATTATCTGATATTTAATTTGATCTTTCATTTAGCAGTACTTTGACTTTTTCATGGCAGAACTTTGACTTTTACTCTCGTAAGTCCTAACACCCGTCTCATTACTGAATGACATTCCTAAGGTCGTAGATATTATCGATTCATGAAAGACATGTCGAGAAGAATTTTTATGGTTTTTTGAAATTTTTTTGATTTTATATTTTCTTTTTGAAATTTTATAATTTTGTATTTTGTTTTTGAAAAAATGAAAAATCTATTTGTCGTTTTTGAGTTTATAAACTAATCTACTTATGGTACATAGGATACATGAAGTAGTAATCAGAGTTACTCTTCGTCTGACTCTGCAAGACGTTTCAGCTGTTCCAGTGTGATACTTTGCATCCTGAGGCAGTTGATCAGAAATTCGAAGCGTTCTCTTGCGAGTGCTTTAGTGAAGATATCCGCCAGCTGATAATCGGTCTTAACAAAGTAGATCTCAACAACCTCGTTTTCAACTTGCTCTCTAATATAGTGGTATCGAACAGCGATGTTTTTCGTCGTGGAGTGTTGCACAGTGTTGCAAGACAAGGCAATGGCGCTCTAGGAGTCGGAGTACAAAGGAATCTTGTTGTAATCAAATCCGTAGTCAGTTAACTAAGACCACATCCATAGGATCTATGCACAGCAACCAGACAAAAATTAAAACTTTTTTACAAAAACACTTAAAAACTAAGTAAAGTTTAAACTTTTTTAGTGTTTCTCACCTTTTAAACACCTAAAGAGTAATAAAAATAAAACCTTTACGGGTTTTAAACACATAAAAGTTAAAATCGTCATTCTTTTTATGTCAAAACAGGACGAACCAAATAAAATTGTAAAAACCATAACTTTAATCTTAAAACATACACAAAAACACTTTTAATCATCTCATGGCGATTGATACCAATTGATAATAATCATAAACATATGCTACACTATATAGTTTTAGAGTGAGAGTAGAGAGAGAGGAGAGGGTGACGAGTAGAGGAGAGGGAGAGGAGAAGGAGAGAAAACTAGAGAATATTATATTAAGATAAAAAGAAATCACCACCATTTTCTCTACCTTAGCCTCCCTTATATAGGAGGGTAGGAGGGACTAAGAGGGAAAAGGGTAATATTACATAATTGCATACAAGTCTTTCCTTATTTATTAGCTAATCCCTAGACTATGACTTCACTTGATAATTGACCTTGTAACCAACACTTTTTGTGTTTCTAACATATTGTAATCTCTATACTCTAAATACGCGTTTAGTTTTATTTACTTTAATCGTTCGTCTATGAAATTTGTATAGTTACAATGGATATTGGCTAATACCTTTATGTATTAGCCATTTTTCTAATAATTTAAATGTTTGGTTTGTTTAGTTAGATTGCTTGCTTATTCGTTGTGAGTTGATTATGTTTATCAATTTATACTCGTTTATGTGCTTAAGTATGTGTTTAACCTATCATTCAAGTGGATCTAGGAATACAAATAGAGCGTTAGCTAGAGTTTGGGATAAAACTACATATACCAATTTATATATCTAGACTAATATGATCACAAATATTGACTTGTCTTTGCCCTTGGTTTAGTGAATAGTTTGACTAGCAGGTGACCTAGGACTAACAAATAACGTTCTGATTTTTTAGGTAAAGATCTGGATAATGGACTACTAGTATATAAAGAGCCGTTAAGCAGTAAGTTAGTCTAGTCTCATTGAGCTAGGTTTCAATATTATAACCATTATTGTCTCCTAAGATAGATTATAATCAACAATGAATGCTTTAAGCGGGTATGTTTAATTGTGACATAATTGGCACATCTAGGGTTTAGGAAGAAGTCCCGCCTAAACTTAGGAATGATATGTCACCAACGAGATAAGACAATCATTTCACTTATAAACAAAACATGCATTTTATTATATTAAATATGGTTAATACATTTTCCTTACATTAGGCTCGGTCGTTTCTTTATCTTTTGTCTTTTAACTTGTGTGTTTTAATTGCCGTCATCTTAGTTTAGGTAAACCAAAACTCGTGCCAGTCTTTCAGGCTGAAAAACCCCCTTTGCGTTAGTTTAAGTTTAACATATAATTAACTAGGATAAATTAGGACTAACTTAGATAATAAAATACTTGTAGATTTAAGTATTAACATTTGCTCTTAGTGATCGACACCTTACTTACCAACGAACCTACAACTGATCGGGTACACTGCCTGTTAGTGGTAGTTAATAGGTAAAGTCGACAAAATATAAATAATAAAACTTGATAACAAATATTACCTATACTAAACAACACATCAATGTCCGCATAATGAAATCGAGAGGGAATGTGTAACACACGGACCTGCCCAGAAGCTACAAAATCACAAAAAAAATGAATGTCGATCTTGATATGCTTGGTACGTTGATGTTGAACAAGATTTGTAGACAAGTAGAGGCACTACCATTATCACAATAAACTAATATGGCGGTAAACAAAGGAGCATAAAGCTCACGTAAAAGATTACGCACCCAAGTTATGTTAGCAACCACATTAGCAACACCTCTATATTCTGCTTCAACACTAAAGCGGGATAAGGTAACCTACTGCTTGGCAGACCATGACAATAAGTTTTCACCAAGAAAAACATAATAACCCGAGGTAGATCGACGAATAACCGGGCAACTAGCCCAGTCAGCATCAGTATAAGCAATAAGCTAAGATGTAGATAATACATGAAGCTAAAAACCATGATCAATAGTACCGCGTACATAGCATAAAATACGCTTCAAAGCACCCAAATGTGGTTCCCGTGGATCATGCATGTAATGACAAACCTGTTGAACTGTGTAAGAAATACCAGGGCGGGTAAACGTGAGATATTGAAGTGCACCAGCTAAGCTCCGATATAACATAGGATCACTGATATGATCACCATCAGATCCTAATTTAGACTAAGTATCCACAGGAGTCCTGCATGGATTACACATTTGCATATTAGCACGCTTAAGAATTTCCTCAACATAAGTAGATTGGGATAAAAATGAACATGCAGATGACCGCTGAGCCGAAATTCCAAGAAAATAATTCAACGAACCAAGGTCCGTCATAGCAAACTCGCCATGTAACAAAGCAATAACCCGATGTAAGAAAGCTGTAGAAGAAACTATAAGTATGATATCATCCACATAAAGCAACAAGTAATCAATATCATAACCATGATGATTGTGACACCCCGTAAATTTCCGATCAATATTTTAGCCATTTCCGTTTGGTAATTTGAAATTTTAATGTTTCGTTTAATTTTTACGGGTAATCGGGAAGTTGTTTTGTTATTTACTGAGAATCATTACCGGAAGTGATCCGTGCATCCAATCATCATAGTCTTTCGTCAGTAGACGCGTTTTTACATTTTTAATTGATATTTAAAATTTCAAAAATTTACGTGGAGTCGTTACTCGTTTTTCGTTACTTGCGTGTTTCGGATAAAAACAAATAACATAAGTATATGCAAGGAACCTTGAAATTAAATCAAATGAGAGCACTACGTTCCTAGAATGTTGGAGACTAAATTGGTCCCCCCTAGCCTTGTTTACAACCAAACACACACACACACATATACACTTGGGATACCAATACGAAATTTGCAATTCTAGGAGACATGGATCCATTTATCTAGCTTAGTACTAGTCCTTCCTTGATTCTTATTAGAGGGTCATTTTGGTCCCCCTTTGTTCCTTGTCTCCACACCGGCCACACACACACATACATGCACATTGTGTATTTTGAATTCTAGCATACAAGTTACACATCTAAGCCTTTTATATTTCATTCATTCATTCATTCACTTCTCATCACTTTCTCAGACTACAAAAATAAACACACACACACACTCTTTTCCTCTTCTCTCTTGTTCGAACCACCAAACACACATAACTCTTACTTTTTAGTCTTTGATCAAACCATTTGAAGATATATTGTTCGAGGTTGATTCTTATTATATTCGGGTAGTTTATAAACAACATTTGGGTTGTTCTTAGTTTCTAATCATCTTCTTGTCATGTTTTCTTGTAAGTCATCTCTTGTTTTTCATAAATGAGTTGTACTTTTGCATTTATATGATCATTCCGAACAAGGTGTACAAAGCGGATCGTTGTGAAAATCATTATCTATTTTTCTATAAAACTACAAGTCTCAAAGTTTAATCTTTTTATTTATAAATGGAAGAATATGAAAAGTAATTGTACTTTTGCATTTAAAAGTTCGTTGCGATCATTTTGATATATATATATATATTATTATTACTACGGCTATATCATTTGTTTGAGTTTATCGTATATAGTGAGTTTAAATATTGATGGCAAAGGGATTAAGTTAGATATTGGTTTTGTTGAAAGCGTGAATTGAAAGTCAATGAGGGTTAGGTTTAGAATGGATTTGTTGTGATATTTTCGGTGTTGTAAAAAATCGTACGAATAGACTTTTTGGAGTCCATATGGTTTGAACCACATGTGTCTCACACATGATGTTTTAAAAACTTATTGGTCATGTTGGTAACTTAATAAAATGTAGGATCGTGATTAAGTTAGTTGTCGGATATTCTTACGGGTCAATAAAAGATGTACTTTTATAAAACGGATATTTTCACGAGTCGAGTCGGATAAAAATGGAAAGTTGATATTCTTAGAAAGGTCATGGCAAAATTTTATGAACTCTATAAACGTGTCGAAAAAAATATACTTTTATTATTAAACTAATAATAAAATGAAGAACAACGATAAGAGTCGAGTTTAGGTCAACATTTGCGGTTATTGGGTCAAACTTTAGCGTGTCGGGTCACTAAAAGACGAAATACACTAAAAGACTAAATACACTAAAAACAAAATACACTAAAAGACGTGTTGGTAATCTACAAGACGATACAAACAAACAAATACGAACAAGAGATGCGGAAGCTTTATTCAAATACCAAACCAAATTACAAAACCAAATTTAAAGGTAGCAAACCCTAATTTAAATTCAAAAGGTACTAAACTTATATTCAAAAGGTACAAAGAAAACTAAACCTATCAATCCTTATTTATAGGCAAAACTAATCATCATAGATAGTTTCCAAATTCCAAACAAACTTGGTGGACAAGTCAAACAAATTTACCAAACGCCCCTTAGAGTTTAAGTCACTTTTCTAACAATCTCCACCGTGACTTTAACTCCGCTCGAAACTTTAAACCAAACGAATATTTCATCTTCAAATTCAAATTTCCAAACGCTAGAGATGCTAGCCAAATTCAAAAAAACGATCCAAAACAAATGGCGATGTCTTCAAAATGAACAATAAAATGTTAACCGACAAATCAAACTCGGTCAACCAAACAAACAAATCGGTTCAAACGATATTCAACAAAGACAATCACATTCGAGCAACTAATCTTCAAAAGCCCGACGAACGAAGATCCAAATTTTCAAATTTCCAAACGATCGAACTGATTCCAAAGGACCCGATTATTACCAAGTCTTCAAACACCAAAATTGATCTTCAAATTCCAAATATCAAATTTAAATTCTAATGACCTACTTATTTGATAAGTATTACGGTCCAACTTCAAACTTATTATCCGAGTATCAAACAAATTCAAGTTATTAATAACTTGACAAACGGGCTATAATAATTCAAATGCCCCAAATATGATACGGATAATAATTCCAGTGACCCACTTATATAATAAGAATTACGGTCCTATTTCAAATTCAAAACGTACAAACAAAATAGCAAACAAAAACAAATGTAAATACCATTGCTCCTGTTAAACAAAACTTTCCAATGATATTTTTACAATATCACGAAATCTCAGTTCTAATTCAAAGTCAAACTTAGAGCACCAGCCCAATGAGATCAATCCAAAAGAAACCTTCCAAATACAAAATAACCAAACCAAAAAATCCAATCTTTTTTTCTTCTTTTTCTTCATGGCTAAACCAAACAGGCTCTTGATACCACTTGTTGGTAATCTATAAGACGAAACAAACAAACAAATACGAACAAGAGAAGTGGAAGCTTTATTCAAATACCAAACCAAATTCAAAGGTAATAAACCCTAATTCAAATTCAAAAGGTACTAAACTAGTATTCAAAAGGTACAAAGAAAACTAAACCTATCAATGCCTATTTATAGGCAAAACTAATCATCATAGATAGTTTCCAAATTCCAAACAAACTTGGTGGACAAGTCAAACAAATTTACCAAACGCCCCTTAGAGTTTAAGTCACTTTTCTAACAAGACGAAATACACTAAAAGACAAAATACACTAAAAGACAAAATATTTTTTTAGATGTTTCAAAGTGTCAAGACTTGTCAAAACTTATAACTTTGGAAAGTACGTTTTGCAAAACCTTCGTCGTGTCTACTCATGCTCGTATGATTAGCTCTTGCGTTAAGCGTTATTCGTTGTACATCATTCTTAAACGACAATTGTATGCTAGGTTGTCGCTAGGACTGTGTGATTCATCTTCACTTGATTGATTACTTTTGATCCACAACTCGCTTAAGGTGAGTTCATAGCCCCACACTTTTACTCGTTTTGAATAAATGTTTTAGAACTTTAGGGTGAGAAACATTGCTTGCTTTTAAAACTAGACACAAGTACTTTGCGTGAGATTTCCCTATTTACGTGTTGCTTAAGTTAAGGTTGAGACCACTATTGCCCGAATTATCATGAACCGTTAGTTACCTCTAGATGATTTGATTGGTTAAGTAAGCGCGAGTGAATAAATAGATCTATTGGGACTTATTATCGCTATCCGGGTACGAAGCACTTACTAGTTTGAGTTTGCCAAGAACAAACGGATATATGTCATGTCGATTTTCGTTTAGGTGGTCTTTGGTCGGACACCTGTTAGGGCAAGCTATACTTGGCATGTTATATGCTACTTTCATTATTAGCCTCGGTGTCATGAGCTTAGCGCAACATAAATACCTTTTTATGTAAAGTTGTATCTGTTATAATTGTCGCATACGTTTTGGAAACTTGTGGTCCACACTAGTTACGTTTGAATAAGCCTATGAATTCACCAACTTTATGTTGACGTTTTAAGCATGTTTTTCAGGTGCTTAGCTTTGGATTTCTCTGATGTGCTATGTGGAGTCTACGTGCAATATGATATCATCCTTCAAGATTTTTCTCAGTATGCATACTCGTTGTCTTTTGAAAACTAAATTACGCTTCCACAATGTTTAATATCATTTGAATTCTTGTAAGATATATCCATTTTTAATAACTACAACGAGTTATGATTTTTAAAACATCCATTAGTGGTCGTTCCCTTGCCTTGTGTTTGGAATTATTATGACGTCACATCCCCGGACACGTATTCCGTCCACACCCCATTTGGGGGTGTGCCAGATTGGTATCCAGAGCCAAGGTTATAGAGAACCAGGTAGTACATACTAGGTCTGGTCTATAACTAGTATGTGATCCTTACATGCCTTATCTTTGCCCATACGTGCTTTTGCTTGTACCTTATATGTGTGTTTACTATTGGCTACTTAATTATTTTTCCTTGCGTATATTTTACACTCGTTTTATATAAATGTTATTTATATAAATACTAAAACTTTTTCTAAGACATTGTGAGTGAAACAATGGTCTCGTTTAATTCTAAGACATTGTGAGTGACACAATGGTCTCTAAACATTTCTAAGACATTGTGAGTGACACAATGGTCTCTAAACGTTTCCCAAGACATCATGAGTGATATGATGGTCTTTAAAACTTTTCATAGGTCTACATAATAGTATTTTACATAACATCGAAACTTGTCACAATCTGCTAACCTTACGTTATCTTATTATCCGAACTCGAATGCGAGCTGAGCACTCGCCCCATACTGTCGAAACACCTGCGTCATCTCGTAACGTCTCAATCTTTCTTACTCCTCGTAACGCCTAGAAACATGTCGATTAATTCGAACACAAATTTAACTCGTCACCTCGTAACATTCCATTTTTGGAAAAACGACTTTTGAAATTCGACTTATCTTATTTTCTTTACTCCGTTCGATTTTGAGGAAAATACCAACAACGAGACAAGGAATAAGTTCCGCGAAGATCGAGCATATTATAACCCAACGAATTACTAATGCTATCGAAGCTATTTTCGTCTATAAGGCAAAAAAATCTGCATGACTCACGACTCGATAGATCAGATCGTACGTTAGGAAGTCAAGGTGGCAAGGAATGCCAACAACAAAAATAAATGACAAGAGGTCGTGGGAGTTTTCACTGCTAGACCAGATAACAACAATGGATATGTAGGAAAGTTACCTTTCTGCAATAGGTATAAGTTGCACCACACTAGGCCATGCATTGTGAAGTGCAACAATTACAAGAGAGTTGACCATATGGCTAGAGATTTTAAGACACCCGTTTTGATAACAACTTAGAGGCCATAATGGCAAATTAGAAACCTAAGGTAGCTATTAGGAATGTGGAAAGCCAGGACATTACAATATAGTGATTGTCGAAGGCTAAACCGTGTGAACCAAAATTAGAAGGTAAAAAAACTCGCGGGAACTCTAACACCGTCAAAGATAATGCTAATGATTAAGGAGAGATTTTCCTATCTTGTCTAGTGAAACCTAAGTAGACTTGGACTGTAATTCCTAAGAGATTTACACTAGTACTCCCATATAAACTTCGCGTATTGTGTAGATGTTTTAAAACCCTCTGTTCATTTTGTGGGATGACGATTTCGTCAGTTACACTTCAATTGTCTAATAATTTATGCAAGGTACTCCTTAAATCTATTACTGTCTTATAACCCATTTCACTATTATTTTATAAACCGTTTTACTAGTATAAACTATTTTGATGTTATTGTATAAACTATACTAGCATCGTCTTATAAACAGAGTTACTGTCGTTTATAAACTATATTTTTATTTTCTCCCGTCACTCTACGAACCGTTTTGCTAAGCATCTTATTAATCACTTAACTATTGTCTTTAAACCATTTCACTATTGGTTATCAAATTATCCTGATATCATCCTATAAACTATTTCATTGTCGTCCTATAAACCATTTTTGTCATTATCCTATAAATTATTCTACTATCATCTCATAAACTGTTTTCGCAATCATTTTACAAACTAACTTGTTTCATCTTTTAACCTATTTTGTCATCGTTTATAAACTCTTTTGCCATCATTTTATGAACCATTTCGCTAACACCTTATAAACTATTTTGGTATCATCCTATAAACCGTTTTGTTAACATCTTATAATTATCCTACTATTACCTTGTAACTTATCTGGCTATCATTTAATGAACTAAATTGTTTCCATCTTATAACCTATTCTACGGTTATTTATAAACTCTTTTGCTACCCTATTATAAACTACTTTGCAGTCATTTTACAAACTGTTTCATTGTCACCTCATGAATTATTTCGTTGTCGTTTTAGAAACTATTTCGCTGTCAAATTATAAACTATGTCGTCATCATCTTATGAACTACTTTGTGTCTTCTATAAACTATTACATTGTCACTTTATAAATTTTTAGGTTGTCAACTCGTAAACTATTTGATACCATATTATGAACCCCCTTACTGTTATGTTATAAACCGTCAAGTTACTTTCTCGTAAACTATTTTATATCACCTCTTGAGCTATTTTACGCTATTTTACAAAATGTCTTGTGCCGCTATATAAACTATCTTGTCTTTGTTTTTACGAACTGTTTCGCTATCTTATAAACCATATTATGTATACCATGTAACTTTGAGAAACAAAATACTAGTTTTGACGAAATGAACATTGAATCTTAGTCCTTAATTATACATAGCCTGATCACCTATGTATAATTTAGGAAGGACCATACTATGCTGGGAGTAGTCACCATAAAATTTTGTCAATTTTCCCTTTCTTTAGAGTTCTATTTTCTTTCTTTTCTCTACATTGTCAATGGGATTATATTGTACTCGTGTTTTATTAATATTTTGTGTGCGTATTCGTGAGTCGTGTCGGTCACGTATATTCGTATTCGTATTCGTAAGTGTCATAACTAAGCAGATTTTTCCCAAACCTTAACATATAGAAACACCATACCCTTAGCCGAGAGACTGAATCCTACTCCTTGTAGTCATGATAATTATAGATTGTCAGAATTTAGAACGTAATGGACTTATCATTCAAATTGGATTATAACCAAAAGAACTAGGAGATTCTTTTAAATTGACTTACCTAATAGTGAGTTAGAATCATGTAAATTATGAATTCGCATACCGACAAAACTTCTGATGAACCTAAAGTTAAAGCAAAGGATGTAATTATTGCAAGTTATAACACCCCCAATTTGACAAATATAGCAGCGGAAGCTAATCTGGGGTATTACTTCATAGTACAACAGTCATAATAATAGAAAATGACTCGTAAAGAGACGTTCTTGGAAAATTTAGTTATCATTCATTTGTTCATCAGAGTTTTACAAAAGAGAGGTCCCAACATCTAGAAACATAAAGTTTGAATGATAATAGTTTAGCCATCTTCAAGTCTGTGCCACTCCGTGCCATAAGTTGCTCAAATACCTGAGATAAACATGCTAAAAAGATCAACACAATGGTTGAGTGTAATTCATAGGTTTATGATAAATAGTTTGAATACAAGTCATCATAAAAGATAGTGGGTTATGTTGTTATACACCCATAAGTGTAATAATTGCAATGAGTAGAATTATTATAGAAAACAGTATTATTGCCCTAATCTCATGACACCGAGACCTTGAGATAATCAATAATCATAAGAAGTTGCCCCAACGGGTGCCTTTGCCAAACACCCGCATAGTGATTCAAATGAAGTGCGTTTGGTTACCAGAAAGTATAGGTATACCAACGGGGGAGTTCAGTCCCAAATAGATCTATTCATAGCATTCACGCTCACCCCGAAGAGTAATTAACGGTTCATGGTAGTGGGGTCTTAATGGCAAAAGTAGGGACTTAGGCAATAATGCATCAGGATAGCATACAGTTGGAAAAATACTTGTATTCATGGTTTATAGCATGTATCCCCTCGCGGGTTTATGAAACATTTCAAATATTTAAAATGCGAGGCTATGAACTCACCTTAACAGGGGAAATCTGATTGATGGCAAAAGTATATCAAGTGAAAGTAACAGCCTCGTGACGCAACCTGGGGTAATATGTCAAGTCTTAGTGTGATGGTTTATGTTTCAAAACTTCATAAAGTTTAACGTATTACTTTGATTTATTAATTTATGGAAATATTGTATCACTGTTCGGGCTATCATAATCCAGAAGCCATGTAGTATCGTTTGAGGAGCCATGGCACTTTAAATCATAAACCCAGCAAACTCGTCAAAACAAATACTCAATTGAAACCCCTCACATAAAATTCCCTAGTAACGTGATACGATAAGATTTTAAGTTTCTTCAAAAGCTAGTCGATGATAAATTACGTTAAATATATAACGTAATTGATTTATAATGTGTCGATCGATGATTAATAACGATAAATGTGTCAGGTTTTAATAAAATCGAGTCTTATAATATTAATATATATTTTTATAATTTATATAAAAATATTATATTTTATATTTTTAAGTTTGCAAAAATGGCAATATATACCCTTGATTTATATACTTTTACAAATTTAGTCCTTTATATATAAAGTATATATAATTTAAACCTTTAACTTTAGAACTTGGCAAAACAGCCCCTTGTAGTTATAACTTTAGGAAAATGACATTTTCAGCCCCTCTAGTTATAAATTTCAGAAAGTTACGATATATACCCCTTTGCATGAAAATATTTGCAAATCAAGTCCAAAATTCATAATTTTGATATTTTTGAAATCCAAAAGAGTTTTGCAGCTTATGGATTATTAGAATAAGCTAAAATAAGTAGATTTTACGAGCTTATAGCTTATGAAAAGGGCTTTTGAACTAGAAAATCCAAAACGGGTGTGTTTGGTTTAGGAAAACCAAAAACGCATGGGTTTGTGATTTAAAGGCTTAAACAAGAGTTTATATAGGATCTTATAGAGCTTATGAAAGATTTAGAATAGATTATGAGCTTATGGAACAAGGTGAGGACTTACAACTTAGAAAACGGGTCAAATTAGGGGTTTTGGGTTCGAACGCCTAGAAAATGACTTTAATGGCTTCTTTTCTTGATTCTTGGCTTCAACTTAGCTGAGTTCTTCCTTCTTTGATCTTCCTTGATCTTCTTTGATCTTGTTTAGGACTCCATTTGAGTGTGTGATAAATTTTGAGGTGTGTTTGAATGGAGTGGGGGTCTCGGCTATATATAGGGTTCGAAAACCCTTGGTGGCCAAGTTTGTGGCTTGGAGTAAGGACCAAGGTTGTAAAGTAGTGACTAAGGACAACCCTAGGGTGATTAGGAAGAGCTAGAAACTAGCTATGAAAGGTGTGGAGGTGTGGAGAAGGGTGCGGCTACCAAGGGGTGACAAGGAGGTGTTTGTTTACTTGGTGAGCAAGTGTGGTGATAGAGGTGCTTGGGAGGTTGCTTGGTGATGTGGTGGTGAGGTCATGGTGGTGCTAGGATGCTAGCTTGAGGTGCTTGATTGATTAAAAATGGGTTAAAATGAAAATAAGGGTGCGTCGGGTTGGTTTTGGTTTCGGGTTAGGGTTTTTGGTTTTAATTCGAGTTAGGGTTAGGGTTTAGGATAGCTTAAGGTTTAGGATTAAGGTTTAGGATTAAGATTAGGGTTTAGGATTAAGGTTTAGGGTTTAGGATTAAGGTTTAGGTTTAAAATGAAATTAGGGTTTTAGGGTTTCGTTTAGGGTTTAGGGTTTTAGATTAGGGTTTTAGGACTAGGGTTTAGGGTTTTTTGATTAGGGTTTTGGACGATTTTAACGGTTTAGGTTAGGCACATTCACATTTAATTTGTTTTTTAGCTTTCCATTTTTTTTTAGAAGTTGTGCTTGAGCTTAAATAAGTTTTACATTGACTTTGAGGGAAATTATATTTCAAATGTTGTGCATTGTACACTTGTACACATGCTTGAAGGCTTGCACATTTATTTTATATGTATACATTACATATAATTAGGGTTTTGATATAAATGTAGATATAGATGGCATTGGTAGGTTGCGTTAGCTTGTTTACTTTAGTTATGTAAACTACGCTACATAATGGAATAAAGCAAAAAATTTCCCTGTAAAAAAGGTAGGTTATATTAATAGACGGGATATACAGTGTATTAATTTTATTAGTTGGATAACTACATTGCATGGATTTAGCTTATAGGTTGTTATAGTCTCCCTCTATTAAAAGAAATCTCGTCCCGAGATTTAGTTGGATGCCGGAGTGATGTTTGAAAACAGATGTGGATACTTGGCACAAATTTCATCTTCGCATTCCCACATAAATTCTGGTCCTCTTTTAGAGTTCCATCTTACTTTGATTATAGGAATATGACTTTGTCTTAGTTGCTTGACTTCTCGATCCATGATCTCTACTGGTTCTTCCATAAAGTTGAGTTTGTCATCGAGTCGAAGCTCTTTCATTGGAATGACAAGGGATTCGTCAGATAACCATTTCTTTAGATTAGAAACGTGGAAGGTATTGTGGACATTTCTGAGTTCTTTAGGAAGTTCAAGTTTATACGCCACTGGACCGATTCTTTTAAGAATCTTAAATGCTCCAATGTACCTGGGATTAAGCTTTCCTCGTTTTCCGAATCGGATGACACCTTTACGAGGTGACACTTTTAACATAACTCGATCTCCAACTTGAAATTCTAAAGGCTTTCGTCTTACATTGGCATAACTTCTATGCCATTCTCTTGCAGCTTGCAAGCGTTGTCGAATTTGCACTATTTTCTCGGTGGTTTCATGGATTATTTTTGGTCTCGTAAGTTTAACATCTCCAACTTTGGCCTAGCAAACAGGTGATCTGTACTTTCGACCATAAAGTGCCTCAAATGGTGCTGCCTTAATACTGGCATGGTAACTGTTATTGTAAGAAAATTATACTAATGGTAAGTGTCTTTCCCATCATTTTCCAAAATCTATAACACAGGCTCGAAGCATGTCTTCGAGTGTTTGGATGGTTCTTTTACTTTGTCCATTAGTTTCAGGATATTATACCGTACTCATGTCTAATTGAGTACCCAAAGCATTCTGTAATGATTGCCAGAATCTGGATGTGAAATGACTGTCATGATCCGAGATGATGGATATCGGCACTCCATGTCGAGAGACTATTTCCTTGATGTACAACCTTGTAAGGGTTTCCATACTATCTGTCTCTCGGGTAGGGATGAAATGTGCAGATTTGGTAAGGCGATCAATAATGACCTAGATTGTGTCATGTCTGTTTGAGGTTTTAGGCAGTTTTGTAACGAAGTCCATCGTTATTCTCTCCCACTTCCACATAGGAATCTCTGGTTGAACTAGTAAGCTGGATGGCTTCTGACATTCAGATTTAACTCTAGAGCATGTTAAACATTTGCCAACATATTTACCAATGATTACCTTTATGTTAGGCCACTAATAGAGTTTCTTTAGATCCTGATACATCTTGTCAGAACCTGGGTGAATGGAATACTTTGATTTATGACACTCATGCATGATTAAGTCCCTTAGATTACCAAAGAGTGGTAACCAACTTCGGTTTTTAATATAACGAGTTCCATCAGGACGTATTTCAAATGCTTTGTCCATACCTCGTAAGTTTTCAGCTTTGAGGTTTTCTTCTTTGAGTGCTTCAGTTTGAGCTTTAAGAATTTATGATGGTTATTTTGGATGAATGGTCATAACTAATGATCTAACTCGAAGTGGTTTGATTCGTTCCTTCCGGCTTAAGGCATCTGCTACAACATTTGCCTTTCCAGGATGGTAGCGAATTTCACAATCGTAATCTGCAAGCAATTCTAACCAACGACGTTGTCTCATGTTCAATTATTTCTGATCAAGGATATGCTGAAGACTTTTATGATCAGTGAACACAGTACATTTGGTTCCATACAGATAGTGTCTCCAAATTTTAAGAGCGAACACTACTGCTCCTAATTCAAGATCATGAGTGGTATAGTTTTCTTCATTAGGCTTAAGTTGTCGGGATACATATGCAATAACCTTCTCTCTTTGCATTAACACCGCTCCCAGACCTTGATGGGATGCATCACAGTAAACAACAAAATCGTTATTTCCTTCTGGTAATGCTAAGATTGGAGCTTCATATAGCTTCTATTTTAGTAGTTAGAAGGCTGACTCTTGGTCTTTTCCCCAGATATACTTCTTGTTTTCTGGGTTAATTCAGTCAAAGACTTTGCAATCTTTAAGAAATCTTTGATAAATCTTCGATAATAGTCGGCAAATCCTAAGAATTGACGTATTTCTATGGGTGTAGTAGGAGATGTCCAATTCTTAACTGCTTCAATCTTGGCAGGGTCAACATGAAGTCCTTGACTGTCAATTAAGTGCCCAAGAAATTGCACGATACTGATCTAGAAATCACATTTGGAGAACTTGGCATATAATTTCTCCTTTTGTAATTCCAAGATTATTCTCAAATGATTTGCGTGCTCTTCGTTGTTACGAGAGTAGATGAGAATATCATCGATGAACACTATTACAAATTTATCCAAGTATGGTTTACACACACGATTCATGAGACCCATGAATACAGCAGGCGCGTTAGTTAAACCAAATAGCATCACTTGAAATTCATAGTGTCAGTACCTCGTTCTGAAAGCGGTTTTGGGAATATCTTCACCCCTGACTCTCAGTTGATGATAGCCTGATCTTAATTCAATCTTCAAGTAGACACTCGAACCTTGAAGTTGGTCAAATAAGTCATCAATCCTGGGTAATGGGTAACGATTCTTTATGGTAAGTTTATTAAACTCTCGGTAATTGATACAAATCCTGAAAGATCCATATTTCATTTTAATAAATAAGACAGGAGCTCCTCAGGGCGAAGTACTTGGTCGGATAAAACCTCTGTCTACCAACTCTTGAAGTTGGTTAGATAGTTCTTGCATTTCTGAAGGAGCTAATCTATAAGGTACTCGGGCTACTGGTGCCGCTCCTGGAATTAAATCAATTTGGAATTCTACTTAGCGAACGGGAGGAAGGCCAGGTAGATTTTTAGGAAAAACTTCCAGAAATTCTCTGACTACTGGCATATCTTCTAGTCGTTTCTTGTCCGACTTCTTCTCCATTACTTGGGCTATGAAAACTTGACATCCTCTGGATATATATCTTTCGGTTTTTATACAGGATATGCGATTTAGTCGGGTTTTACTTCGGTCACCTCGGATGATCAAAGTTTCACCATTGATGGGGATGTGGATGACTTTCTCATCACAGATAATTCTAGCATGATACTTGGATAACCAATCCATACCAATGATGACGTCGAAACTACCTAGTTTGATCGGCATAAGATCAATTTCGAAAGGTTGGTTTAACAAGGTCAGGGTGCAACCCTAAATAACGGTGTTTGTGCTTACTAGGTTTCCCTCATCCATTTCGATATTGTAAAAGGTATCTATTGTAATGGGTGGAATATTTAGCATAGAGGCAAGAGATATGGATACGAAGCTTTTATCGGCTCCAGAATCAAATAATACTCTAGCTAGATGTTGGTTTAGAAGGAACTTACTCGTGACTACGTTCGGATCTTGGTGATCATTCCTATCCCTCAGCATGTAGGCTCTTCCCTAAGCATTGTTGTTGGTGGTCTTTCGGCACTGATTTGCATAATGCCCTTTCTCTCCACAAGCATGACAAGTAACTGTCACTGGTAGCAGATTACTTCTAGTGGCTGGCCCTTTGTTTCTGCAGTTCTTGGTTAGATGGCCCACCTTGTTGCAAGTATTACACTTGACAGTGCAAGGTCCTATGTGATGCAGAGTGCATTTCTTACACAAGGGACGGTTTCCAGTATACCCATTGTTTTCAGTTTGGGTGGCAGCATAAGCCCTGAAGGTTTCCTATCTTCTGTTCTGTTGTGGTTGGTGATTATTGTAGCGGTTGTTGGTGTTGGTGTTATGGTAGTTGTTGTTGTTGAAAGTTTTTATGTCGTTAAACTTTCATTTATGATCCGTTGATAATTGCACCGGAGTGTGCTTTGTTACCTGATCCATTAGCCTCTGGGCTATGTTAATGACTTCTTCTAGAGTTTAAGGTTTAGAGGTGGTAACATTCCCTTCAATACTTTGAGGTAATCCCCCGATGAAAACTTCCATTATTTTCTCAGAATCTGGCACCATAGTGGGACATAAGGTTGCCAATTCCTGAATCTTCTCACATACGTCTTGAGATCATTCCCCTTCATAGTCAGATGGTAAAATTCGTCTTCTATCTTCTGGACCTCAGTTCGGGGACAGTACTTTTTTATCAAAAGCTTCTTGAATTCAACCCAGGTAATCTTGTAAGCTTCTTCTATCCTAATAGGTTGGGCAAAATAATTCCACCAAGATAGAGCTTCTTCAGTTAAAGTACCAGTAGCAAACTTCACCTTGCAGTCTTTGGTACAGTTGCTACGGGAAAACACTGATTCAGTTCGCTCAAACCAACGGATAAGTCCAACAGCTCCTTCTGAACCTTTGAAATTGAAAGGTTGGCAGCTTATGAACTCTTTGTAGCTACATTTTCTTGCTATAGGAGCTTCTCTTTCTCCGGTGTTCCTATTGGTATTGTCAGCATTTGCCATTGTTGCAGCTTGTGCTTCTAGAGCTGCGGTAACACTGTCAGCAACTAGTTTCCTGATGGCAGCTTGAGTCATGGCTGGTGCTTCAGATGTTGATGTCCTTTTGGGAGGCATTCTATCAACATAAGACAACACGTAATAAGAATGATATCACAATTCTTTCCTTAAAATGCGTAAGGTTCAAAAATAAACATTGTCACAATAGTGATATCATAGATAATTCATATCAAATAAGTATCTATGATTTATTTAGAAGTCATGGTATGATTCATAATGATGAAGACGGAGATGAAATATAGGACACATGATGAATATAAAACGGGATCACCATTATATTATATCATGAACGACTTGCCTTTGTACTGTACATAGTCAAAATTTGACAAGTGTTGTTATTTATACCATACATCCCGTGGCTAGGTTCTATCAAAAGCTATAACTAGTATCTAATCTAGTAGTCTGATGGTCCTTCCTGGCTGTTCTTGAGTTCATAGATTGCATCCATAAGATTTTCCTTATCTGCTTGGTGACGAATCTGGATATCTTCGATGATTTGTTCTAGATTAGCAATCCTGAAGCAAGCCAGAGCAATCTTGTTGTTATTTCCCAATTGCTTTCTTTGAAGTTTAGCAATTTGAGCACGAGCCTTTTGGAGTTCAGTTTCTAGATTGTTGAAATCTTGTTGTATAATCACCCGACCATTTTCAAGACCTTCTATTTTATCTTTTATGTGTTCAATGCGGTCGAGAGATAATTCATCTAGGTGATTTAGAATTTCCTTAATTTGTTCCTCGTGACGTTCCAAACTCGTCTTATGAGAACTTTCTCCTATCTCAAATTCTTGAGGTAGGGCAGAAGTAGAGGAGGATGATCGGTCATGACCTTGTTTCTTAAGTGGCAATAATTCCTCAGGAAGAAAGAATTCTTGAGGATTAAACATTGGTGATAGCATTGGAGATGGAGGCACAATAGTTGGTGGTGAAATAGGTGATTCTTTAGCATAATATGCTTGCATGACCTTCATGTAGGGGTCATCATAAAAAAGTGAAAGAGTTGGTAAATTTATTTGAACTAAACCAAATGAGTTATTTGAAGAGCTAGAATAAGTATTTCCCGGTAAAGCTGGGATATAGTCCCGGGAAGCCGAGATATAGTCTGGAAAGTTAGAGGAAAAAGCATCCTCAATATCGGAAGTAGGGTGGTTGGCAGAAGACATCACTCTGTTAACAACCCAGCGGTAAATAACATAAGTTATTTATATAATAGTATAATAGTTATGTACTTTTACATACTATTCGGGAGATATAGTGGCACGGAGGACTTTCTTGGATAGAAAAAGAAAAGTAGTTATAGTTAAGGTTTCAACCTTGTTCTCTATAACCGTGGCTCTTGATACGAATCTATAACACCCCCATTTTGACAAATATAGCAGCGGAAGCTAATCTGGGGTATTACTTCATAGTACAACAGTCATAATCATAGAAAACGACTCGTAAAGAGACGTTCTTGGAAAATTTAGTTATCATTCATTTATTCATCAGAGTTTTACAAAAGAGAGGTCCTAACATCTAGAAACATAAAGTTTGAATGATAATATTTTAGCCATCTTCAAGTCTATGCCACTCCGTGCCATAAGTATGCTACAATAAACCTAGATAAACATGCTAAAACGATAAACACAATGTTTGAGTGTAAATTCTAGGTTTATGATAATAGGTTGAATAGAATCATCATAAAAGATAGTGGGTTACGTGTTATATATATACCACCCATACGTTGTAATAGATTTTCAAATATAGTACAAATTATAATAGAAATACATATTATTGGCCCTAAGCTCATGAACGACTGGGGGCATTGACAATAATCAATAATCTCAATAAGTTGCCCCAACGGTCGATGCCTTATAACCAACCACTCACATAGTGATTCAAATGAAAGTCGGTACGCGGTCTTACCAGAAAGTATATGGATACCATCGGGGAGAGTTCAGATCCGAAAACAACAAATAGATTCTATTCAAAGCATATCAGCGCTCACCCGAAGAGTATCTAACGTTCATGGTAGAGGGGTTTAATGGCAAAATCTAAGATGTGACTATTCGCAATTTTTAATGACTCAAGCTAGTTCATACATATGGCAAAATATACTTGCTAATACAGGTTTCTATAGCCATTGTACCCCCGCGCGGTTCATTGAACACATTATCCAAGACATTTTAACATACGCGAGTACTCAATGAACACACCTTTAATTGGGAAATCGATGATAGTGCAAAGTATATCAAGTTAAAAGTACTATAGCCATCAGTGCACGTAACCTGGGGAAACAATTTCAGATTCTCATTCATGTGGAAATGGTTCATATTTAAAACTTCCTAAATACAAAACGTATTACTTAACAACTATTAATTATGGTAACTAACTGTCAACACTCTTCGGAGCTACATAATCCAGAAGCATGTAAGTATCCGTTTGACGAGCCATGGCACTTTAAATCATAACCCAGCAGTGCGGCAACATCTCAAAACAGATACTCATAATTGAAACCCCTCACAATGAAATACTCCTAGGAACTTGTGATACTATATATAGATTTTAAGTCTTTCTTCAAAACTAGTCTAATAAATTAGCTTAAATATAAAACTTACTATTGATTATAAAGTGTCGATCGGAAGAATACATAACGATAAATGTGTCAGGTTTTAAATAAAATCAAGTCTTATAATATTAATATTATATTTCTCTCTAATTTATAAACACCAGATATTATATTTTATATTTTTTAAGTTTCAAAAAATGGCATATATACCCTTGATATTAGATAATTTCAACAAACTTAGTCACTTATATATACACCATTATCTATAATTTAAACTTTAACTTAGAACGGCAAACAGACCCCTTTGTGTATTATAACACTATTTATGAAAATGACATTTCAGCACCCTAAATCCTGATCAGCCCTTCTATTATATAAATTTCATGAACATTACCGATTATATACCCTTTGCATGAAAATATTTGCAAATCAAGTCCAAAATCTCTCTAATTTTGATATTATTTGAAATCTCAAAAGAGTTTGTGGCCAGCTATGGATTATGTAGAAAAAGCTAAAATTCTATAGAATTTCAGTACACTCACTAGCTTACATAAAAAATGGGCTTTGAACTAGAAAATCCAAAACGGGTGTGTTTGGTTTAGGAAAACTAAAAACGCATAGGTTTGGCTTTAATATGGCTTAAACAAGAGTTTTACTATCAGGATACTATAAAGGTTATGAAAGATTCAGAATAGACTATGAGCTTATTGCACACGGGATGAACATTACCAACTTAGAGCGAACGGGTCGAATTAGGTGTTTTGCGGGTTCGAAACGCCTAGAAAATGAATTAATGGCTTCTCTTTTCTTGATTCTTGGCTATCAACTATAACTGAGTTCTTCGTCTTGATCTTCCTTGACTCTTCTTTGATCTTTTTAGTGACTCCATTTGAGTGTATTGGATAAATTTTGAGGGTGTTTTGAATGGAGTGGGGGTCCCGGGCTATATATATGGTTCGAAAACCCTTGGTGGACCAAGGTTTGTGGCTTGAGTAATGACCAAGGTTTGTAAATTATTGACTAAGGACAACCCTAGGGTGAATAGGGAAGAGCTTAGAACTAGCTGATGAAAGTATGTGGAGTGTGGAGAAGGGTGCGGCTACCAATGGGTGACAAGGCGGGTGTTTTTGTTTACACTTGGTGAGCAGAGGTGTGACATATAGGAGTGCTTGTATGCTTGCTTGGTGACATGGTGGTGAGGTCATGGTGGTGCTAGGATGCTAGATTGAGGTGCTTGAGGTATTTGATTGATTAAAAAAATTTGTTAAAATAAAAATAAGGGTGCGTCGGGTTGGTTTTGGTTTCGGGTTAGGGTTTTTGGTTTTAATTCGAGTTAAGGTATAGGGTATAGGACTAGCTTAAGGTTTAGGATTAAGGTTTAAGATTTAAGATTAGGGTTTAGGATTAAGGATTTAAGTTTAGGATTACAAGGTTTAGAGGATCAAGTTCTTTTAGGTTTAAAATGAAATTAGGGTTTTAGGGTTTTGTTTAGGGTTTAGGGTTTTAGATTAGGGTTTTAGGACGATTTAGGGTTTAGGTTTAGGGTTTAGGGTTTAGAAGTTATGCATTGAGTGTTGTACCTTGTGCTAAAGTGGTGGTAAGAAATTAAAATGAATTTGGAAGGAAAATAAGTTAGTTTGAATTCGTTCTTCATTGAATTATACATTGAGCTTAAATGAGTTATACATTGACTTAGAGGGAAATTATATTTCAAATGTTGTGCATTGTACACTTGTACACATGCTTGAAGGCTTGCACATTTATTTTATATGTATACACTACATTTAATTAGGGTTTTTATATAAACGTAGATATAGATGGCATTGGTAGGTTACGTGAGCTCGTTTACTTTAGTTATGTAAACTATGTTACATAATGGAATAAAGTGAAAACTTTCCCTATAAAAAGGTGGTATATATAATAGATGGATATTACAGTGCATCTAATTTAATGGATGGATAACTATATTGATGAAAATTACAGGTTGTTATACAAGTACATGGAACATAGTTGATAGAAGCCTCACCTCTGCTGAGTTTAACTCTTTAAGTGGCATCATCTCATCTACCGTAGACACTAAGTACTCTGCTGAGTTAGCCGACAGAAAGAATCTAGAAGTTGATACTATCATTTGAGATTGTATACTGAGTTTTTTGAATCATCTATTCAAGATAGAATTAATGCCCGTAGGACTTGGTAGTCTTAACGTTCACATTGGTATGGATTGGTTGACAAAGTACCACGCCAGGAATAATGATGATGAACAATAGTCCGTATCCCCTTAGGTGATGAAACCTTAACGATTCGAAGCAATAGAGGTAATGGATATGCATCGATAATTGCTAATAAGAAATAGTTGAGTTGTTTGATAGGATTGGTACGTTGGAGCGGGATAACTTGAGACTCGAAGGCATGTTATGTGTTGAGAGAAAAAGAGTTGACTGTCTCCAGCGTAGTAGGTCATATGCTCAAAGGGATTTATAAGACCAGATCCTCGCCCTGGGACTTTCAATATTGTTTGTCAAAAAGAAGGATGGATCCTTCAAGATGTACATCGACTATCAAGAATTGAACAAGCTAAACCATGAAGAACCGGTACCCGTTACCTAGTACAGATGATATTTCTCGATCAACTATGAGGATCTAGCATTTACTCGAAAATCGACCTAAGGACTAGTTATCACCAACTCAGAATTCAATGAGAGGATATTCCTAAGACTGCGTTTATGACCTGTTATGGTCACTATGAATTTCAAAGTCACGCCTTTTGGATTGACCAATGCACCAGCAATATTCATGAACCTTATGAATCGGATGTGTAAACCATACTTAGACAAATACGTGTTAGTATTCATCGATGATATCTTTATCTACTCAAGGAGAAATGAGGAGCACACCTTAGGCAATTATCGGAATTGCTTAAGAATAAGGAATTGTACGCCGAATTCTTTAAGTGTGAATTCTGGCTCCCGAAGGTGTAATTTCTCGGCCACATTGTTGATAGTCAAGGCATTCACGTCGATACCGCCAAGATGGAGTCAATCAAGGATTAGGCAATTCCTACGACTCCAACGAAGATACACCAACTCATAAGTCTTGTCGGTTACTACCAACAATTTATCAAAGGTTTCTTTAGGATAGAGAAACCTCTAAACTAAACTAACTCAGAAAAATATGAAATACAAATGGGAAGAGAAAGAAGAGGAAGCCTTTCAACTGTTAATGTAGAAACTTCGTAGTGCACTAATTTTAGCATTACCTGACGGAAAGAAAAACTTCGTGGTTTAAAATAACGCCTCACACAATGGATTAGGTACTATAATGATGCAGAAGGAGAAGGTGATCGTTTATGACTCCCGATAACTGAAAGTTTATTAGAAGAACTACTCGACACACGACCTAAAATTAGAAGAAATAGTGTTTAGTTTCAAGATTTGGGATCACCGCCTGGACGACATAAAGCATACCATGTTTAAAAACCATAAGAGCTTACAGTATATTCTAGATCAAATGGAATTGAACGTGAGACCACATAGGTTGTTAAAAATTGTTCAAAGATTACGATTGTAAGATTCGATATCACCTTGTAAAAGCAAACGTTACAGCATATGCTCTAAGCAGAAAGGAACGAACTAAGCCTCTTAGGGTGGGAGCCTTAGTGATGACCGTTAATTTAAACCTACCACCACAGATTCATGAAACATAAGTAGAAGTTTTAAGAAAATGAGCGTTAAGGATGAGAACCTTCATGGTATGGACAAGGAGTCTGAGACTCGTCTCGATAGGACTCTCTGCATTAGGAGCAGGAGTTGGTTCCCACACTTTAGAGACTAAGGAGAATTGATCATGCATGGGTCACACAAGTCTGACTATTTCATCCACCCTGGATCAGGTAAGATATATCATAACTTTAAGCAGTTGTACCGACGGCCCAACATGGAAACAGGCATTGCCACCAATGTTAGCAAGTGCTTGACGTATTTAAGGATGAAGGACGATTATCAGAAGCCATCCGATTTACACGTCTGGTTAAAATGGTGACAACCAAAAATTCCGCAATGGAAATGGGAGAACATAACGATGGACTTTGTGACTAAGTTGCCAAAGACGGCAACCGGTCAAGACACGATTTGGGTAATCGTTGATCGTCTCACTAAGTCTGCACATTTTGTACTTATAAGAGAAGACGACTCGATGGAAAAATTGACAAGACAATATATGAAGGAGGTAGTATCGAGGCATGGAGTGCCAGTTTCAATCATCTCCGATCGTGATAGCAGGTTTACATCCCACTTTTGGCAATCGCTTCAGAAGGCTTTAGGTACTCAATTGGATATGAGTACAGCCTATCACCCACAAACTGATGGTTAGAGTGAGAGGACCATTCAAACATTGGAAGACATGTTAAGTGCTTGCGTACTCGACTTTGGAAAAGGTTGGGATAGACATTTAACCGTAGGTGGAATTCACTCAGTAAACAACAGTTTACCATACCAACAATAAGGCTGCACCATTCGAAGCGTTGTATGGGCGTAAGGTGTCGATCACCTATCATCTAGGCTCGAAGTTGGAGATAGTTCAGCTCACGTTCACTAGCCAAAGAATCAACCATCGAACAACAGAGAAGATTTTTCAAATCAAGAACCGTATCCAAGCTAGTACCGTGATCTCAAAAGAAGCTATGCCAATGTAAGACAGAAACCCTGTGAGTTTCAAGTGAGAGATAAGGTTATGCTAAAAGTGTCACCATGGAAAGGGGTGATACGTTTTTGCAAACGGGAAAAGCTAAACCCTCGTTATATTAGACCTTTTAAGATCATTGCTAAAGTAGGAACCGTTGCCTACCGACTTGAACTCCTGGAACAGTTGAGCAGAGTTCACAGTACTTTTCACGTCTCTAACCTGAAGAAATGCATGTCCGAAGAAACTCTTGCCATACCGCTGGATGAAATCCAAATCGACGACAAACTCTACTTCATTGAAGAACCTGTCGAGATCATGGACCGTGAGGTCAAGCGTCTGAAGCAGAGTCACATTCTGATTGTCAAGGTACGCTGGAACTCTAGGAGAGGTCCTGAGTTTACATGGGAACGTCAAGACCAAATGCAGCAAAAGTACCCGCGCCTTTTTGCTAATCATGAACCTTCGTCGAATGCTACGTCTTAAGCTTTGAGGACAAAGCTCTTTTAACGAGGAAAGGATGTGACAACCCGTAAATTTCCGATCAATATTTTAGCCGTTTTCGTTTGGTAATTTGAAATTTTAATGTTTCGTTCAATTTTTACGGGTAAGCGGGAAGTTGTTCCGTTATTTACTGAGAATCATCACCGGAAAAGATCCATGCATCCAATAATCGTAGTCTTTTGTTAGTAGACGCGTTTTTACGTTTTTAATTGATATGTAAAATTTCAAAAATTTACGTGGAGTCGTTACTCGTTTTTCGTTACTTGCGTGTTCCGGATAAAAACTAATAACATAAGTATATGCAAGGAACCTTGAAATTAAATCAAATGAGAGCACTATGTTTCTAGAATGTTGGAGACCAAATTGCCCCCCTGGCCTTGTTTACAACCGAATACACACACACATATACACTTGGGATACCAATTTGAAATTTGTAATTCTAGGAGACATGGATCCATTTATCTAGCTTAGTACTAGTACTTCCTTGATTCTTATTAGAGGATCATTTGGGTCCCCCTTTGTTCCTTGTCTCCACACCGGCCACACATATATACATGCACATTGTGTGTTTTGAATTCTAACATACAAGTTACACATCTAAGCCTTTTATATTTCATTCATTCATTCACTTCTCGTCCCTTTCTCACACTAGAAAAATAAACACACACACACACTCTCTTTTCCTCTTCTCTCTTGTTCGAACCACCAAACACACACAACTCTTACTTTTTAGTCTTTGATCAAACCATTTGAAGATATATTGTTCGAGGTTGATTCTTATTATATACGGGTAGTTTATAAACAACGTTTGGGTTGTTCTTAGTTTCTAATCATCTTCTCATCGCGTTTTCTTGTAAGTCATCTCTTTTTTCATAAATGGGTTGTACTTTTGCATTTGTATGATCATTCCGAACAAGGTGTACAAAGCGGATCGTTGTGAAAATCATTATCTATTTTTCTATAAAACTACAAGTCTCAAAGTTTAATCTTTTTATTTATAAATGGAAGAATATGAAAAGTAATTGTACTTTTGTGTTTAAAAGTTCGTTGCGATCATTTTGATATATATATATATTGTTATTACTACGACTATATCATTTGTTTGTGTTTATCATATATAGTGAGTTTAAATATTGATGGCAAAGGGATTAAGTTAGATATTGGTTTTGTTGAAAGTGTGAATTGAAAGTCGATGAGGGTTAGGTTTAGAATGGATTTGTTGTGATATTTTCGGTGTTGTCGAAAATCGTACTGGTAGACTTTTTGGAGTCCATATGGTTCAAACCACATGTGTCTCACACATGGTGTTTTAAAAACTTATTGGTCATGTTAGTAACTTAATAAAATGTAGGATCGTGATTAATTTAGTTGTCAGATATTCTTACGGGTCAATAAAAGATGTACTTTTATAAAACGGATATTTTCACGAGTCGAATGGGATAAAAATGAAAAGTTGATATTCTTAGAAAGGTCATGTCGAAATTTTATGAACTCTATAAACGTGTCTAAAAAAACACTTTTATTATTAAACTAATAAT
The DNA here is from genome assembly GCA_026074375.1 of Tanacetum coccineum. Taxonomy (NCBI): domain Eukaryota; kingdom Viridiplantae; phylum Streptophyta; class Magnoliopsida; order Asterales; family Asteraceae; genus Tanacetum; species Tanacetum coccineum. Next base: position 23,701 of record BQNB010033013.1, on the reverse strand, counting down.
AAAATGAAGAACAACGATAAGAGTCGAGTTTAGGTTAAAATTTGCGGTTATTGGGTCAAACTTTGGTGTGTTGGGTCACTAAAATACGAAATACACTAAAAGACAAAATACACTAAAAGACAAAATATTTTTTAAGTTTTTCAAAGTGTCGAGACTTGTCAAAACTTATAACTTTCGAAAGTACGTTTTAAAAAGGGTACGCCGTGTCTACTCATGCTCGGGTGATCAGCTCTTGCGTTAAGCGTTATTCGTTGTACATCATTTTTAAACGACAACTATATGCTAGGTTGTCGTTGGGACCGTGTGATTCGTCTTCACTTGATTGATTTCTTTTGATTCACAACTCGCTTAAGGTGAGTTCATAGCCCCACACTTTTACTCGTTTTGAATAAATATTTTATAGCTTTCGGGTGAGAAACATTGCTTGTTTTAAAACTCACAAGTACTTTGCGTGAGATTTCCCTGTTTGCGTGTTGCCTAAGTTAAGCGTTGAGACCACTATTTCCTGAATTATCATGAACCGTTAGTTACCTCTAGCCGATTTGATTGGTTAAGTAAGCGCGAGTGAATAAATAGATCTATTGGGACTAATTATCCCTATCTGGGTAAGAAGCACTTACTAGTTCGAGTTTGCCAAGAACAAATGGATATATGTCATGTCGATTTTCGTTTAGGTGGTCTTTGGTAGGACACCTGTAAGGGCAAGCTGTACTTGGCATGTTATATGCTACTTTCGTTATTAGCCTTGGTGTCATGAGATTAGCGCAACGTAAATACCTTTTTATGTGAAGTTGTATCTGTTATAACTGTGGCATACGTTTTGGAAACTTGTGGTCCACACTAGTTACGTTTGAATAAACCTATGAATTCACCAACTTTATGTTGACGTTTTAAGCATGTTTTTTAGGTGCTTAATTTTGGACTTCTCTGATGTTCTATATAGAGTCTACGTGCAATATGATATCATCCTTCAAGATTTTTCTTAGTATTCATACTCGTTGTCTTTTGAAAACTAAATTACGCTTCCGCAATGTTTAATATCATTTGAAATCTTGTAAGACATGTCCATTTTTAATAACTACAACGAGTTATGATTTTCAAAACGTCCATTAGTGGTCGTTCCCTTGCCTTGTGTTTGGAATTATTATGACGTCACGTCCCCGGACACGTATTCCGTCCAGGCCCCGTTTGGGGGTGTGAAAATGATATATAAATAAGGAAGAGTCAGATTTACTCTGCTAAAAACCAACTCGAGTAACATAAGCAGCAAAGCGTTGAAACCAAGCGTGCGGGCCTTGCTTAAGCTCATATAAAAAATGATGCATATGGCACACATAATCAGGTCTCTAAGGATCCACAAACCCCGGAGGCTGATGCATATAAACTGTCTTTGATAAATGACCATGAAGAAAAGCATTCTTCACATCTAACTGGTGAATAGGCCAGTTGCGAGATACAGTAATACTTAAAACAGTATGTATAGTTGCCGGTTTAACAACCAGACTAAAAGTCTCGTCATAATCAATGCCCTGCTGCTGACTGTGACCATTCGCCACTAGGTGAGCCTTATAGGGACTCAAAGATCCATCTGCATGATACTTATGCCTGAAAATCCACATAGATCTCACCATATTAACGTTAGCTAGATGGGGCACAAGGACCTACGTACCGTTAGTAATTAAAGCATTATATTCATTTAACATAGCCTTTTGTCAATTTAGGTTACGAAAGGCATGAACATGAGACCGAGGAAGAGGCGAGGTAGTAATAGTGTGAAGACTCAACCGGTCAATAGATTTAGAGAAACCATCCTTTGCACGAGTGACCATCGGGTGAGTATTTGATATAGTCGCGGTGTCGGGAGCTAGTACGGGTATTTGGACAATAGGATTAACGAGTGCCATAGGTTGTTGGGACGAGTAGGCAGGTTGTAAAGATGGGGCAGATTGGGCTTGCATGTGAGGAGAAGAGTGTTGGGACGATGGTGGGTTAAGTGTTTGGGTCGGATATGCAGGTTGGGCCTGCGTTTGAGGTGGAGCCGGTTGGGCTCACTAGGGAGTAGAAGGTGGTGTAGTGAGGGGAGTTATTTGGGTCAAAGAGGTTGAGCTGGGAATCAGTCTAGTATGGGCTAAAGGTGGTGTAGTGACAGAGGTGGTTGAGGTGGTGTAGTTGGAGTTGAATTTAATGTAGGCAATAAATTGGTAAGTAAAAAATCATAATTAGGTAGGTGATTTCTGGTCATGGATTTGAAAGGAAAAACATCCTCATCAAAGGTTACATGACGGGAAATGATGATTTTGTTGGTGGATAAGTCAAGGCATCGGTATCTGCGATGATGAGATGGGTAGCCGAGAAAAATACAAGGCGTGGATCAGGGTTGTAGCTTGTGGTCAACATGTAAATGAGGATAGCAAAGACACCCAAATACACGAAGGCCATGATAAGTGGATTGTTTATGGTATAGCTTGGTGAAAGGTATTTCATTCTTAATAGCCGTAGAGGGTAATATATTTAAAAGGTATATAGCCATATTAAGTGCTTCGACCCAATAAATAGGAGGGATGAGGGCTTGAAAAAGTAAGGTGCGGACAAGGTTATTAGTAGTGCGGAGCATACATTCTGATTTCCCGTTTTGTTGGGATGTCTTAGGACATGAAAAACGGAATTTTATACAATGTTGGCGAAAAATGGTATGTAAACGAGTATTATCAAATTCACCCACGTGGTCACACTGCAAAGACTTAATATCAACATTAAATTGTTTATTCACAAATGCATGAATTTCAACAAACTTAGAAAATAAATCAGATTTATGATGCAAAGGATAAACCCAAATAAAATGAGAGAAATGATCTAAGAAAATAGTATAATATTTAATTTCACTAGCACTTGGAATCGGGGACTTCCACAAATCCGAGTGTATGATATCAAATACAGACTCAACACGCGACACAAAACTATAAAAAGGAAGTTTAACATGTTTTCCTAACTAACAAGCATGACACAAGTTTGACTCTTTAGACCGATTACAATTTATTAGTTAACGCGACACTAAATTACAAAGCACATCATCACCGGGATGCCCGAGGCGTTTATGCCACGTAGAGTGACTAAAAGATAGCAATGCAAATGAGGTGTTGGATGGTTGGTGGGTAACAGGATAAATGTCTCCGTTGCTATCACAACGGAGAAGAAGTTGGCGCGTTTAGTAATCCTTTACAGAAAAACCAAAAGCGTCAAATTCAACAGAAACATCAATGTCTTTTGTAAATTAACGAACATAAATTAAGTTTTTGATTATATTGGGAGTTACAAGGATGTTATTTAAATACAAAGGTCTATGAGGTGTCAGCAAAGAGATGTATGTCCCATATTAGTGACGGGTATAGATTGGCCATTGCCAACAAATATAGACGGATACATGCTTTGATTACTAAGGATTGTGAGTATACCTGTGTTGTCCGCAAGATGTGAGGATGCTCCCGTGTCCATGTTCCATCCGGGATCCTAAGGTGTCATGGTATGAAATGCCTGTGGAAGAGCATGAGCATAAGAAACCGGAGCAGAATACATAGCAAGTGCTCCATGGTAATGCATAGGTGACTGTTGAACCAAAAGACTAGCAAATTGGGTCGGTGTCTGATGGGCTAGCAAGTATACATAGGGAAGCAGTGACTGGGCCATAGGAATTGGATCGGTCCAATATGAAGGAGCTGGACCACTTGATACACATGAGAGGAGTCACCTGACTTGAAGCATTTGTGGCACTATACATCATGATACTTAAGGTGAATAAAGTTACACAATCAAATTAAGGGCGGCAAGCAAATGTAAATAAGTAAACTTTTGATGGCAGCAAAGCAAGCCACTAAATGGAATATTTAGTTAAACTTTTGACGGCAACAAAGCAAGCAATTGAATGGGTATAAATGATTCGCAGCAATTAATTATTAGCAACAAGAAGAATTATGAAGCGGCAGTAATAGGAAACTAGACAAGCAATATTAAAATAGCAATGCAATAATTTTTGAGCGTGCAAGGCATGAACGAAAACGAAGAAAAATTTAGGTCGGTGATTTAAGATTTTTTATGATGGTGGGTATTTAGGTCTCTGATTACCATATTAGGTTTGATAATTCCCTCCTCTTGAGCCATTCACATTAATCAAGAATAAATAGAGTATCATACAAAGCATAATGGGCTAAACCCATAAATAATACTAATGGGCTAATATATAATATAGCTAATAGTTCTGGCATTACTTATTAGAATAGTATAACAATTTAAAAAAAAAATATTAAACCAAATATAAGACTCAATAATTTACAAAAACTTTATAAACTTGTTGTCTGCATATTATATAAAAAAAATACTTAAAAAACACACATATCAACACAACTGAAAATGAAGTATTTCAAAGTGTAAAACCATTCTTATTTAATTAATGATAAAGTGTTAAATCTAAAACATACCAAAGTACTAAAAAAAGTTTAAAACAACAACACCAATCACTTGGAAAGTGATTAAATTGAAACACAAACAATTCGAGAAAAAAAAACAACTAACTAATGATGAATTTGAAAGACTATGCACAATTGGTAAAATCTTCATATTTGAGATTCTTTCATATCATCTTTCAAGCTTTCTTCATATCTTCTTCATCCATACCAACATCTTTCACATTAACTTCTCTCATATCCGCTTCTTTCATATCAACCTTCATCATAACAGCTTGTTTTGTAGCAAATTCTTTCGTATCCGCTTCTTTTAAAGCTTCATTACGTACATAAACCGCAACACTATATACACGAGAGGTCGCACTATCTTAATGAGTATCAGTCAGATTGTCCTTATTTGTCATTGTAGCATGAGCAAATTTATTTTCTCAGTAGCAAGTTGGATATGATTAGTGTGAGTATAGATATCATCATGCTTGTTTTGGCATTACTTATTAAATTTATTTCGGTTTAAAGTTTGAAATAATGAATTTACAAGTAGCCAAGTAGGAGTGTACAAAACTTGGAACGAAAATGTGATACCATGAGTTGTATAGTTTTAAATCGATGCCAAATATATGGGGTATGTTTACTAAATATAGCAACAAAAAAAGGACTTACTAAATACAGCAACAGAAAAGGATTTTAATATGTATTAAGTACAATCTGCAATCTTTTTCTTTACCGTACTTAAGAAAACTCAAGTTTGGTGAACATCAAGTTACAATCAGTATCACAAAGTTTGAATTGAGTTCAAAGTGCATTTTGAGACGGCTTAAAACCCTTACTATACCGAAGTTGAGACGGTTTAAAACCGATACCATACCTTTCTTGAACTGGTCTACACGAGTGTGACTAGTCCTGTATTAGATAGTCATATTCCACTAATTATGTACTAGTTCCCATGCACGTTTTGTGTTTAACTATTGCTTGTCTATGGTATCAAAACACGGTCCTCACGATGACCTAATGGTAAAGGGGTATATAACCTAAAATGGAGATCACGGGTGTTAATTGGTATTATTGATTGATAATGAGTTACAATTAAACATAAATGAAGGGGCATACCCCACCCCAGGCAACCAAACAAAGAACTCAAGACATTTCATAATATATATAAGTACTTACCAAGACATGGTAAATGGGCATAGGCCTACAACTAATATTAACAAAGGGCCTAATCACAAAATAGCTTTGCTAACAGCCCTCGCAGCTGGAGTGGGTGATGTACGAATACTAAAACTGTCTCAAAATTCAACGAACAAAACAGAATGAATTCCCTTAGTGAATATTCCGACAAACTGATAATGATCGATAGGAAAAATGAAAAACACGCACATAGCCTACAACAACCAAATCCCAAAGAAAATGTATGTCAATCTCAACATTCTTCATGCGCTGATGTTGCATGAGATTAGTAGAGATAGACAATCGTATTAGAAAAATAAAGGAATATAAAGCTCACGCAAAAGATTACGCAACCATGAAGTCTTAGCAAACCGCATTGACAACAACCTGATACTCAACATCAACATTGGGACCGAGAGAGTGCAAAAATACACACAAACTAAAAGTAGACCAGCAAAATCAACATCATAATAGGCAACCAGAGATGATGTTGATGAAAAAAAAGTTGTAAACGATGATCCAATGTACCAAGGACATAACACAAAATACGCTTGGGAGCCGATAAATAAGGCTCTCGCGGATCATGCATGAACGAACAAACTTGGTGAACAACATAAGATATATCTAGTGTGGTAAACGTAAGATACTGAAGAGCACTTATAAGACTGCAATACAAAGTAGGATTCGTGATTGGCTCACCGTCAGTACGATACATTGTCAACAATGCTATGACACAGGTTACAATTGAGTATATGTACATGCTTAAGGATATAATAGGCATAATTATGTTGATACAAAAACATCCTTGCAGGAGAATAAACAACATGAATCCCCAAAAAATAATTGAAGTGCCAAGGCCAGTCATAAAGAACTCTTGATGAAGAGAAGCAATAATGCATTACAATAGTGTCGTAGAGGAGACAATCAAAACAATATCATAAACATATAACAATAAGTAAACAATGTTAGTCCCTCACTTGTATATAAACAAACAGGAGTTAGATGAGTGAAATCTAACACGGGCAACATGTAACACCCCAAAACCGGGTTCTAAGTATTTTATTACGAGAATGTCATTGAATGGTTTGACTAGACTTGATATGTAATGAAAGACCAATGTGATTGGTTAGTTATATAAATAGTCAAACTATAAGTTTAGATATTATGTGAATGGTTTTAAAAAAATACCATGTGTCACAACTAGGAAGAAAATAGACTTAAGGGGCCATAGTTGTGACAACCCGTATATTTTTTTTATTTACTTCCCAGCGGGTCACCCAAGCTAGTGCTACTCTCACCCATGCACACTTAATTGTGGTGTTCGGATGGGATCCGGTGCATTAGTGATGGTATAATATTTTACTTTTTACCCTTGATATAATTCTTACTTTTTACTTTTTACCTTTTACCCTTTTTACCATTTACGTGATTAATTTACCGTTTAACCTGGAAGTCCTCTCGCGTGTAACTGAGAATCGTTACCGGATTTATTCCGGCTTATTATTTAATGTAGTCTTTCGGCAAGTGCTGCGTTTTTACGTTTCGGATAGATATTTAAATTTTCAGAATTTTCCTTAAGGATATCGTGCATTTTCAGTTTTAGCAGTGAAAATAAATATCATGGAGCATAGGATTCTCTAGGCATGATTAAACTTTCAAATAATTGCAAAACCCACCTCCCCTTGTCCTTCTTTTGCGACGCCACTCCCCACCCCAACATCTTTCCTTAATTTTTGCACTAATGTCCCCAAGATATTTTTTTAGATTTAGGATTCTTATCTTGAGAGGATTAGATCAAATACAAGATGCATGCATCCTTTCTCATTTCACCACATACCTCTCTCTCTAAAAACACACACAATTACAAAACCCTCTCCTCTCGCTCTCTTGCTCTCGTCGACGCCACACACACACATAAAGCTCACATTTTTCCATCTTTGATCAAGATTTTAGAAGCTCAAGATCATTCGGGTTGATTCTAGTAATCATTTGGGTATTTTAAACAACGTTTGGGCTGTTCGTTAGCCTTTAATCACCTATTAATCCATCATCTTCGTAAGTTCACATTTCCTATATTTTTCTTGTACTTCCTTGATTCTTACCACATGAATAAGCTAGTTGTACAAACCGTTTTGTAAAAATCAAAGCTTTAAAATTTACAAAAAAAACCTTAAAAGGCTATATATATGTTTCGAAATTTATAAAAATAAGTAAAGGAAAAGTGTAATTGTGTTGTAGTGGATATTTTGTCAAAAATAAATATTTTTCTAAAGTGCTTATTTCTTATTTTGGCTTATTGATAAGCTCGAATGGCTTATTTTGAGCTTATGCGTGCGTCGAACAAAGGGAAAACCATAAACGTTTGAACTTTATGCTTATTCAAGTTTCATCTTATATTACTAGCTTATTTTCGTAGCTTATTTGATAAATTGCTTGTTCGTTTGCTTATTGGATTAGTTTTGGGATTTTGGTATTTAAAATCTTTTGTTTAGGCTTATTAGGCCTAAAAGCCCAATAAGGGTCTGTTGAGTTTCGGCTTATTTCATTAAGGGCTTATTGCTTATTTTTAAACTTATAAATTGGCTTAATGATACTATTATATATTTACTTATGTAACTTATTTATATTTAAGCGTTTTGAATATGTGGACTTGATGTAGAAAAATAAATTGTTGAATAGCGTTTGGATAAAAAGTAGAGATTTGGCATTAGTAGGAAAGGATGAAAAATTGTTTGAAAGTGGTTTTTGGATAAAGTCTACGACTTTAAAAAACAAATATATACGAACGGGTCATGCCGAAATTTTTTTAAATATTTATACTTAGAAATATTTTGAAAAACCTATTTTCTCAAATCTTGACAAAAAGATGAAATTAAGTCACTTTATAATAAATAAATATTCATTATACTAAAACAAGATAAACAAACTAAACTACATACTTTTATGTAAATTACTAAGTATTTTTCTTATTAACGTCGAAAAGACAAAATAATAAATATTATTATTTTAATACCTGACTAAAAGACGAACAATATATTTTTTAAAACTTTTATTTCGAGTTACGTGAATTAAAAACGTGAAAACATTTATATTATTGATGTCTTAGTTTATTATTTTGGGTTACTGGGTAAACCGCCAAAATTTATTTATTTACTTATTACTTTCATCCATTTACCTATTATACAATATGTTACGTTAACTTTGGTAATACGTTTTATCGAGTCATCACCACTACAACCACCACACAACTATTGTTACTAAAACTTTTCTTAAATCAATTGTACAACTACGCTTAAAAACTCCTATGCATCTTCATAATTTCACGCCATATCAATTCTAAACCAAACCGTTATTTATTAGGTCGTGACCGGGCACAGTTGTGCATTACCATGTGATCATTCATTTTCAGCTGCATTACTTCATTATTTACTGTGAGTTCATAGCCTTATGTTTTCACATATTTTGAATGCATTTGATAACTTTTGAAGTGAGAAACACTCCTTGTTTTGAAAACCATACATAAGTATTTTACGTTATATTTCCCTTGTTTACGTGTTTCCTAAGTATCTTAGACCACTATTGCCCGTATTATCATGAACCGTTAATTCCCTTCAGTCGACAGGTTGGTAGGTAAGCGCGAGTGAATAAATATATCTATTGGGAGTAATATTCCCCATCCGGGTTTGGTAATTCTTACTGGTCTGGTACGACAGGTTGTACAGGCCAACAGATGTATTTCATGTCAAAACTAATTTTGGGTGGTCTTTGGTCGGACACCTACCAAGGCAACTTTATATGGCAATGTACATGCTACTCTCCACTATTAGCTTCGGTGTCATGAGCTTAGCGCAACGTAAATACCTTTTTTTAAAGTTGTATTTGTTATAACTGTCGCATACGTTTTGAAATCTTGTGGTCCACTATAGCTACGTTTGAAATAAACCTATGGATTCACCAACATTATGTTGACGTTTTAAGCATGTTTTTCTCAGGTGCTTAGCTTTGGACTTCTCTGATGTGCTATGTGGAGTGTACGTGCAATATGATATCATCTTTCAAGACTTTTCTTATCATTCATACTCGTTGTCTTTTGAAAACCTAATTACGCTTCCGCAATGTTTAATTTCATTTGAAATCTTGTAAGACTTATCCATTTTTAATAAATGCAACAAGTTATGATTTTCAAAACGTCCATTAGTGGTCGTTCCCTTTACCTTGTGTTCGAAATATTATGACGTCACGCCCTCGGACACATATTCTGTCAGGCCCTGTTTGGGGGTGTGACAGATTGGTATTCAGAGCAAAGGTTATAGAGAACCAGGTAGAGTATCTAGGTGATGTCTATAACCAGTATGTGATCCTTACATGCTTTTACGTGCTTTTGCTATGGCGTATACGTGAGTATCATTTTTCCTTGAGCTTGCTATGATATGGGTTTACCTTTGCCATGCGTTTATCGTTCCCTACGTTTATGTTGCTTTGCGTTTATTTTTGCCCTTGAGCTCTATTTTGCTATGAGCTTACGCTTGTCTTGCGTTTATCTTTTCTTTGCGTTTACGTTTTCCTTATGTATAATTCCCCACCTGTTTGTATAGAAGTTGTCTATATAAATACTAAACTTTTCCAAAACATTGTGAGTGACACAATGGTCCCTAAATTTTCCTAAATGCATTGTGAATGACACAATAGTCTCGTTCATTTCTAAACATCATGAGTAATACAATAGTCTTTAAAAAATTTACAACTTTACATTATACCGTTTTGCATAACTTTAGAAATCCGTTACAGTCTGCCAACCCCACTGATTATCCTACTATTCAACTTTGATGACGACTTTGAACACCCGCCCCATACTGTTGAAACACCTACATCATCTCGTTACGTCTTAATTTTTCTTACTTCTCGTAGCTTCTAGAAACATGATATGTGTTTAATCACATATCATTTTTCCCTAATAAAACGACTCTAAATGACCTAAAACAGATGAAAAATACAGTGTATATGTGTGTTTTGGTTATTATGCTGTGTAGGTAACGAATATCCGCAAAAGGAAGAAAAACGAAGTGATAAGAACAAAATCGGGCATAAGATTGGAATGAGCGTGAAAAGTCAAAGCCGAAGACGAAGTCTAGATAATGGGCCAACCTAAACCCAAATTAATAGGCCAAGTCAGCCCATTAAGTTTTATACTTATAAAACCTTAAACCTTTTACCATTAAATCCAAATCCATTAAGCCACTTATCCATTTCTTGGCCCAAATAATAAGTCAAGCCCAAATCCAACTCCTGGTCAAGGTCCACATTATAACACGGGGTCAACTCGGGTCAAAGTCACTGTTTACCATCTTCACCTTTCCCTCCCTTTTCACCCTGCACCAAATTATGCAGGGAAAATGCACTCATTCACCCACACACACGTCTATGAGCTTCTATAAGCCTTATCCCTGACACCTCTAACACCATCCATGTCCACGCTGGCAATCCCACATCACCCCATTGGTCAATCATGCGTGTAAGCAATCTAACGGTGCTAAATTGATGGATTATGAGGCGGTTACTGATCAAAGGCCAAGATTAGAAGCCTTGGACGCTCCTGGAAGGCTAGAAGGTTCTCCTCTCCCCTATAAATAGAAGGGTTGGATCACACAAATGAGGTGTGTAGTTTTAGTCTAGCTTTTAGTAATTTAGTAGCTTATTAGTGTAATTTAGCTTATTGTCTTTTTCAGCTTTGTAATTTCCTTATCAGCTTATAATCGTTTCAATTATTAATAAAATAGCAGTTTTATCTTAAATCCATTGTTAAATCCTACTTTTATGTTTATGAAAATGTGTTCAAGATGTGTTTAACAATCACCTAATGTAACATTCCGTATTTTCAGGTCATTTACGACGTCATATATTTTACTACTTATTTTTTTGGTTTTTTTCTTTCTCGTACGTGTTTACTTTTCATTTTATTAGTTAAGTTAAATCGCGTAAACTAAAAATCAACAATCAACCTAAACGGACACCAAACGAATTAAAGTTTTCATCAAACAAGCAATATATTATTTTTACGAAGGTAATAATCAACTTTTTATATTTTATTTTTATTGGTTGCGTAAAACGTTTATGTTTCGCAATTTAATACATTTAGGCATAACCGGAACCACCAAAATAAATATACGCTTCAACAAATAATCATTATTATTTCTAATGATCAAAGTTTTATAAAACTTCAACCACATTCATCACTTGAGCCGAAATTACCATGAAATAAATAAACCAATACATACATTTTACAAAATTATACAATATGTTTAAAGTTACCAACTTATACTAGGCAAGTAATACTTTCATTTTGCAAATAAGATATTAGCTAGTCAATTCATTCCCTAAATTTCATGAGATGATTTCTATTTTAGGGAACCAAGTCATTAAAACCTAAAGACTTTCACAAGTCTTGACCAAAGACTCCTTAATTCTCTCATTGTGTTTCTTTGACTAGTCTTAGGACTATAAAAGGCTTGCACTAGTAAGTAAACTCACACACTTCTCATTTGCAAAGAAAAACTTCACCATATACTCCCTTTGTCTCTCTAAAACCCACGGCCAACATCAAACCACCACCAAATCCATACAAAATTTTATTTACAACACTTACTCATATTCCTACATCATATCTAAGACCTACCAAGAAAGATTTAAGGCTTGGTTAAGCCTTTACAAGAGTTAAGCAAAGAAAAAATAAAATTAGGGCCTACTTGGAAATTAGGGTTTTCAAGATCTTGCAAGCTTGGGTTTACAATCTAAACAAGGATTTGGATTGTGTTGGTTATCATTTTTGTTTTTATCATCATACTTCATATCAAGGTTATCTAGAAACCCTACATCCTTTACATTTATCATTTTATGTGTATATAAGTTCTATGTAGCAAATCACCATTTAGGGACTTATTTTCTTGAAAAATGGAAAGTTTTACTTATGATCATGCTATGATATACTTTGTCATGTGCTATATTGTTGATAAGAACATATGAGAATGAAGGTATATACATTATATAAGTATGGTTTATGTATATAAAGGCTATATAAGAAGTTACCTAAAAAGTGTATATGTTAAAGTTCATGGACAAATGAGTATGTAAACTAAAGGATCTTGTGATTCTTGGACAATATACGGACTAATCATGGACTATAGATCCTAAGGATATAAGACATATGATAATGAGTGTTGTAATGGACTTGTAACAAGATGATTAAGCTTAAAAGTTACAAAACAAGGTTTAAACATGTTTTTATGAAAAACCTCAAAACATTATGTTAGAATTCTAAATTTAAAGTATACTTTTTATATTTTTATAAAATATTACATCTCATAACAATTCCAAAAAGGTAAGAAACTTGAAAAACGGATTTATAACAAAAAAAGATACGTAGTTTACGAGTTATACGATAATAAACGGATTTATAGAAGAATTTTTATAAAAACAAGTTATAAAAAATCTACAAACAGAAGGTTTGATATTTTTATTAAATCACACATGTTTTTAGGATTCCAAAACATTAAGAATCATAATTTTACGATCAAAAACGAAGAAGTTATGAATTTCGCGAGTTTACGGTAATTAAAAGTTATAAAAATAATTTTATAAATTATGAACAGTAAAAATACTATTCATAACAGATATCCAATTTTTAAAAATGTTATGTTTTGATAGAATTTGTAATTACGAAGACGTGCTCGCAAGAATCACTAAAATCGGAGCTAAAACGGATAAAATACAACATTTACGGGTTTTACGACAACTAAAGCTATAAAAATAACTTTATAACTGGTGTGAACAGTAAAAAGTACTGTTCATCAGAGGATCTAAAATACAAAAATGTCATATTTTGATACCTCATCTTAATACGAAAACATGAGCGCAAGAATCGTACAAAACGGACTTAAAACGTGAAAGTTATGCACTTTTTCCTACTCGTGCACTATTTTCTGATATGAATAGTGTTGGTTCGTTTTTAATAAAAAAAATTGTGAAATATTTTAGAATCACTTAAATAATATTTATACTTTGTTTAAACTTTATAAATATTATTTTACAAAGACGATTGAACTATTTAACGATTATACGAGTTCAAATACACGGATAATATTTAGCAAATGCAATTTAAATATTATTTCATAAACACAATTAGATGATGATGTAGCTATATAGAATTATATATATTTGTAGTTATTCAAAGTACTTAGTACTCATACGACTTATAATCGATTAGGTTGCATTCAGGCGTAACTGTGACGCATTTTCAGTTGTGATTTATAATATTGATTCACTCACTCGAGGTGAGTTCATAGCCCCATGTTTTTATGATTTCTATAATTTACAAGTTTTGGGGTGAGAAACATGCTTTGTTTTATAATTGGACGCAAGTGGACATTCTATATATTGATTACGTTTTGCCTAAGTAGCTTGAACCCAATATGCCCGGTATCATGAACTGTTAATTTCTGGTTTGGAAGCGCGAGTGTTATAAATAGATCTATTTGGGATTGACTACTTATAATCTTGTGATCTACACTTTTACAGGACAACCTATAAATTCACTCAACCTTTGTGGTGACTTTTAAGCATGTTTAATTTCAGGATCCTTAAGGTATAAGCTTGGATGAGCCGTGATGGATTCATGGAAGATGGATTCTGTGGTTTATTTAAAATTCGATGCAACTATTTTATTATAAAACTTAAGTCGCCTTTTGGTAGGTATGAAGGCTTTGTTTAATTAATAACGTTATTGTTTAAATGTTTATGACCTTTTAAAAAACTTATGGTCGGGGTGACCTAATGTATGAACTCTGATATTTTGTTATGGCATCGAATGAAATCTTATCTTAAAACGTCCATTTAAGGTCGTTTCCTATATCTTGATTGTTGTACTTGACGTAGCACCCCATTGTTACCATTCCGCTGCATACCAGATTTTAGGTGTTTTACAATATTGGGGATGTAGATGCTCAAACTAGGTTTGAGACTACATCTAAACAGTCTAATGATCCACCTCTCTCAAAAGTTAACACATTTGGAAGTGGGGAGGACAGTATGCAACTTATGGAATTGATGACACATTGTACAAAATTATCTGTATTGGTGAGCTCAAAATAATAGAGAGATTTGTGATATAAAAACAGAAATAGTATTTTGGTGAGCCAAAAGAAATGAGAGATTAAGTGAGCTTAAAAATAGAAAGAGAAGTGTGTGTGTAAAAACAGAAATGAGTGATTATGTGAGCAAAAAGAATTGAGAGATATTGTGAGCATAAAAACATAAAGTGAGCTTGTGAGAATCAAATTTGATGATGAAAGTGCTTTTTTGGATGAAATTTGGGTATTACTGGTGTTATTTAAATTAATGCTGCTGGCTTTCAACTTAATGCTGCTAAGCTTAAGTTAATGCTGTTAGGCTTAAATTAATGTTGCCCGTATGTGTTTATGGTGCCAGGTTTAACTTACTGCTGCCGGTTTAAGTTAATAATGTTAGGAATCAATTAGTGCTGCCAGTTCAAGTTCCTGCTGCTGAGGGTGATTTTATAAATACTTTGATTCAGGGTTTCATTTAATTCTTTATTCGATTTTAATCATTCAAACACTCTCTCACCATTAACCCTAAATCAATTTTCATCTTTGATCATCAAAATCATCATTATGTCGAGCCTTAAGTTTGCTGAAACGCACAATGTCATCGCGTTCTTGGAAAAACCTGTAGAAAGAAAAATGATGGGGTTTTGTCAGATGATTATTGATTTCCTGAAAGCAAGTTCTGTTCATTATGCTTTAACTGTCAATCCAATTATCTACACATCTTGTATTGAACAGTTTTGGGCAACAGCAAAGGTCAAGATGGTTAACGGAGTACGTCAGTTACAAGCCCTAATTGATAAGAAGAAGATGATCATCACGGAGTCAAGCATTAGAAGTGATCTTCACTTAGAAGATGCAGAAGGTACTAATTGTTTGCCAACTACTACAATTTTTGAAGAACTAGCAAAGATGGGGTATGAAAAACCTTCTCAAAAGCTTACATTTTATAAAGCTTTCTTTTCTCCGTAATGGAAGTTTTTAATTCATACCATTACACAAAGCCTTAGTGCCAAATCCACTGCATGGAATGAGTTTAGTAGTACAATGGCTTCTTTGATCATTGTTGGAACAAACCAAAAATTTAATCTGTCTAAGTACATTTTTGATGCTATGGTAAAACACTTAGATAGAGGGGTTAAGTTTCTGTTGTATTCACAATTTCTACAAGTTTTCATCAATCAACAACTTGGAGACATGTCACATCACAAGAAGATTTATGTTAATCCTTCCCACACAAAGAAATTTTTTGCTAACATGAAGAGAGCAGGAAAGGATTTTTCTAGGAGAATAACACCTCTATTTGATACTATGATGGTTCAAGCTTCTGAAGAAGTGGGTGATGATTCAGTGACCATCCAACTGCTTCCAAATCAAATACCCATTGTTGATCAACCATCTAAATCCTCTCAACCCAAGCAGAAATAAAAGTCCAAGAGGAAACAGAGGAAGGAAGCAGAAGTTGCTCATGACGAGACAGAGCATGAGGAAAGTGTACCCACACCTTCCAATGATCCACCACCTAGTGGTGAGGATAGCATGAAATTTAATGATTTGATGGTTTTATGTACTAAATTGCAAAAACAGGTTCTTGACTTGGAAAAGGCTAAATCTAATCAAGCTATTGAGATTGCTAGTCTCAAGAAGAGGGTAGATAAACTAGAAAAGAGGAGAAAGTTCAGAACCACAGGGCTTAAAAGATTAAAGAAAGTTGGTGCAGCTAGAAGAATTGAATCCTCAAATGATAGTTTGGGTGCTCAGGAGGATGCATCCAAACAGAGGAGGAGAATTAAAGATATTGATGCAGATGCTGAGGTAACTCTTGTTAATGAAACTCAAGAATGGTGCAGGAGAAGACTAATGTTTGATATGGAGTTCTGATGATGATGAGGGTGTTTGTGGATGTTACATGTTGAGAAAGAGAGCAGAGTACAAAGATTGTGAAGCGTTACTACTGTGGTGTTGAAGATTAGTGCTGCTCCTACAATTCTTAACGTTGAAGAAACTTTGGCTCAGGACTTTATGGAAAATCAAGCAGCACAACAGGCATAGGGAATTGTTTTTCATGATCTGAAAAGCAGATATCTACCAAACGTTTTCGTCACACAACCCTCAATCTAAGACAAAGATAAGCATGCATGCAAGAGCCTGAAGAGACCTTTGACAAAAGAAAAGATCAAGTTGCTCTTGATGAAGATCTGGCAAGAAATATTCAAGCTCAGTTGGATGCTGAAATCATAGAAGAAGAAAGGCTTGAAAGGCAAAAGCAAGAAGAAGCCAACATAACATTGATTGAATCATGGGAAGACTACAGGCTATGATAGAGGTGATTGGATTATGGATGAGAGACTTCAAACAAGAGAAAGAGAGGAGTTGACAGATGAAGAAAAAGGAAAATTGTTTATGGAACTCATGGAGAAAAGAAGAAAACATTTTGCTACACTAAGAGCATAAGAAAAGAGAAACAACCCTCCTACCAAGGCACAAAAGAGAAGTCAAATGTCTACCTATCTTAAGCACATGGGTGGATACAAACACAAACAGTTAATGGGAAAGAGCTTTGATGAAATTCAAAAGCTGTTTGACAAAGAGATGAAGAGGGTAAATACCTTTGTGGCTATGAGTTCAAAGGCATAAAAAAGCAATGAAAAAGGAAGGTAGAAGGTAGTGAGGAGAAGCTAATTAAGCAGCAGAAAAAAGAGTCTTCGTAAGAAAAGAGCAATAAAAGAGCATCAACAAGAATCTCCAAAGAGACAAAAACTTGGGATGATAAAGAAACTGATGAGCATGAAGAAGTTGAAGCAGATGATACAGCTGAATTGAAAAAGCATTTGGTAATTAAAAAGGATGATGATATAGCAATTGATGCTATACCACTTGCTACCAAACCACCTATGATTGTTTAATACAAGCTTCTTAAAGAAGGAATAATGGTGCATTTTCAATTGATCAGAGCAGATGGAAGTTCCAAGAGATATTCTTCAATGATTAGGATGCTTCAAGATATTGACAGAGAAGACTTAGAGACTCTTTAGAAGTTAGTCAAAACAAAGCATGGTGATTTAAGACCTGAAGATGAACATGAAAGAGTGTTGTGGGGAGATTTTAAAGTCATGTTTAAACCAGACATTAGAAGTAAAGTATGGAGAGATATACAAGGTTATACAGTGAGTGTTTGGAAATTCTATGATTCATGTGGATTGCACTTTGTAAGGTTTGGAAATGTGCACATCTTCATGTTAGTTGAAAAGAGATATCCCCTCACACCAATAACAATCACTAATATGCTAAACAAGAAACTTCAAACTAATCATTTTTAATGAGTGTTGCTATCAATGCTCAAGATTATGGTAAACAAGCAAAGTGGTTCAATATTAGGTTTGAATGTTTCTCCTGAGTATGATGAAGTCTTTTAATGAAGAAACTTGAAGATTCAAGAAGGATGAAACATAAAGTTAGGGATGGATTGTGGGGACTTAAAAGGACATTTAAGGATTCTTACTACTGCTCAGGTACATAATGGAAATTATGCTAAGTAGTTAGTACTAGTAGTATAATGTTACCACTGCTAGTTACTACTGTTAGCATAATTTAGTATTGTTAGTATTGAGTTACTACTATCAGTAGGGGGTGGGAAAAAGTTATGAATGTCAGTGTTGAAGAACTGAAAGTATGCTACGTATATTGGTTAGTACCGTAGTACAAAGTTACTACTGATAGTGGTAAACTTAGTATTGTTAGTGTAACTTAGTGCTGCTAGAGTAAAGTTACAACTATTAGCGTAAAGTTAGTACTGCTAGTACTTACTACTGTTTATCTCAGTTTTTGCTGCTGGTTATAAAGATATAACTGCTGCTGAATTACAACTGCTAGAAGATTATGCTGTCAAGAGGATAAAGAACGGGATTAAGAGATAAGTTAAGTATTGAGTTTTTTTGTAAAAGTTATGTATAATTATTTGATTAAGATATACATTTTTATTCTATAGAAAAGATTATGATAAAGTTAGGAATGTATTAAAGCCGTGTAGGCGACGTCTTCTGGTGTATATAAGGGGATCCTAGGGTAGAGAAAGATATCAGTTTTCCATCTTAGTTTTCCATAGAGTTCATAGCTTCAAGGTTGTAAACCTTATCACTAAGTCAGAGTGATCGTATTAATATATTGAAGCTTGTTGTGTTGATTATATCTTTGTGTCAAAACATACTTTACTGTTTCATTGAGAATACTTCTTAGTGGTATAAACTAGATTCTGCATAGTTTATATCATTCAATCAAAGTTTCATTCTTAGTATTTATGGATTTATCCAAGGGTACTAAACCTGACAAGCTAAGGAGTTAAAGATATCTAATCCTTGGGATCAATACTACTCATCTCGATCTAAAACACCGAACAAAAGAAATCTTAGACGACAAAATGTCCAAATGGCTTTCCCGTAACTTGGAATAACTCCCAACCTCAAAGTTACATGCCATGGGGAATTTGTCCTCCATTTCCACATCCCAATAAAATGCAACAAATGCAAATGATGTTTAGTGCTAACAACTTTGGACCCATGAGATATTGGGGACCAAATATTTGAGTGATTGTGTTATATAAATAGATATGCATCGAATTGATTTGGAGCCGGCGAGTGGATAAAAGATTGTGGATGCTCTAAAGCACTGGGGGCAAACTGAAAGCTCTTCTCATCCTACAAGGCATACAATGGAGGTAATGTCATTTTTGGTAGTAATCTACGCGGTAACATCATTGGCAAAGGTACGATCTCTTATGGCTCACTTAATATTGCAAATGTAGAGCATGCAGATAATCTAAGATTTAATTTGCTAAGTGTAGGTCAAATATGTGATAGTAAGTGTAAGGTTATATTTTCTGAACATGATAGCAAAATTACTAAGGATGGAAAGGTCATAGGTAGGGGTATTAGGAAAAGAGGCTAATATGTGATGAAATTAGGAAATAAGCCGTAAGACAAAATTTGTCTTACAACGATTGATGAAAACTCCACTTCGTGGCATAGGAGATTAGGACACGCTAATATGCGTCTAATTCAATCGTTAGCATCTAAGTAACTAGTTAGAAATTTGCCTAAACTTAGGTTAGATCAACATTTTTGTGATGCCTTGCCAAAATTAGAAAAACTCACGTAGTCAAAAGCTTAGAATATACGTCTCATCGGTCTAGATGCTTAGAACTCATTCATATGGATCTTTTCGGTCCATCCGCCGTACGGAGTTACGAAGGAAACCTCTATACCTTAGTAATAGCATATGACTATTCTAGGTATACATTCTTAAAACCAAAACCAAGGCTTTCGAGAAATTTGAAATCTTTAGTAGAAATACAAAACATTTGGGATGCTCAATAGTGGCAATTAAGACGGACCACTGTAGAGAATTTGATAATGAAGTGCAATTTGGAGAGTTTTGTAATGCCAATGGTATTATACATAACTTCTCGGCTTCACGCACTCCACAATCAAATGACGTGGTAGAAAGGAATAATAGGACTCTACAAAAAATGAGTAGAACAATGTTGAATGAACGATTGTTACCATAAAAGTTTTGGTGTAATGTCGTAGATACTTCAACCTACATCCTTAACCGAATCCTAATTAGAGTCATCTTAGGGAAAACACCATATGAACTCTTGAGAGGTAGGAAACTGATGTGCTGTCGTGTAGGGTCAATTTATGATTTCTAAGTTTTAAATTTTTACTTTAGCCGACTTATCCTAAAACTACACTTTAAAGGTAGTGTACACCGATCGGGTGGTGTTCATGAGGTTAAGTAGGGTGTCGAACACTAAGAGCGAGGTCGTTAACCTTATATTCTATTAGTATTTTAATTACTCTAATTAAGTTCATTCTAATTACTTGTTAAACCTATGCTATATACGTTTCTAACGATGACTGGGGGTTTTCAGTCTGAGAGACTCGAACAGGTTTTATGGTGACAATAATCAATTCTAAACACAATAAACATGCAAGAAAACAATCAGAAGATAAAAGAGCGGTACAAGCCAAATGATAGAAAACTGTATTAGCAATATTAAATCCGATTAAATGGTGGTTTGTTTATTTAGTGCAAATGATTTCTTATCTCGAAGCGGGATATCATTCTTAAGACTTAGACGGGACATCATCCTAGACCTAGGCACGGTTGAATCTTATCACAATTAACGTATCCGCATAAAGGATGCTTTTAGTTTAATTATAATCTATCTAGGGATTAAAGCAATCATGATCTTATCAAACCCTAGCCCATCAGGACTTTATCCACTTACTGTTTGACGGTATTTTATATATTGGTAGTCCACTATTCAAATCTTTATCAATTAATCAAGAACATACTTGTTGAAATATTACGGGTCTCCTGCCGGTCCAACTAAACTCTTAATTCAAAGACAAAGACAAAACATTATTTGTGATCCTATGGGCCCAGTAATATAAAACACGATATGGAGAGCTATCCCAGTATCTAGCTCACTTGTTAGCGTAATAGATCCAGTTTGAATGATTAGGTCGATATTCAAAACGTGGACAAAGTTTCATGTGATAAACTAATTAAACTTTTCATCGTTAAATTAGGAAATCGTTTTTAAAACAAACCAACATTAAATCTTTATTAAGATGGCACTAATACCCTAGGTATTAGCCATAAACATTGTAACTATACAAGCGTGATCAAATAACCAAGGTAACTAAACGTTTTTACGAATGAACCATTTTTTTTTTTTTTTTTTTTTTTTTTTTTTTTTTTTTTTTTTTTAAATTAATTGATTACAAGTGTATAGGAATGCACGGTGTCTTCTATGGACTCGTGATCGGATGCTTGACCTTGGTTGCTCTTCTTTTCTTCGGAAAATGTTCTTTTATGAGTATGGTATGAAAGAATATGAGTTTGCACTTGAAAATCGTTTTTGCAGTCTTCTATTTATAGTGTCTGAAAAAGACTGGAATACCCGTATTGGGCATAGCGCCTATTTTTTTATTTTTTCTATTTTTTTTTTTTTTTTTTTTTTTTTTTTTTTTTTTTTTTTTTTTTTAAATTTATATTTTTTTTTATTATAATAAAAAAAAAATATTTATATTATATAAAATAAATTTTTTTTTATAAATTTTTTTTTTTATTTTAAATTTTTTCATTTTTTTTTTTTTTTATTTTTTTTTTATTTTTTTTTTTTTTTTTTTATTAAAAACTATTTTAAATTTTTTTTTTTTTTTTTAATTTTTTTTTTAAAAAAATATTTTATAACAATATAATTTTTTTTTTTTTATTTTTTTTTATAAAATTTTTTTTTTTTTTTTTTTATTTTGTTTTTAAAAAATTAAAAGATACACATCAATTTTTATTTATTTTTTTTTTTTTTTTATTTTTTTTTTTTTTTTGTTATAAAAAAATTTTTTTTAAGGCGTATTAAGTGTTTCCCTTGGACGTGGCGAAAGGTAATCAATAAAATATCCATTCCCAAAACATAAATATCTATGTATCTTTGAATGTCTATCCAACTGGATACGGCGTATTGTAGAAGAGTGATACGCCATATTGGGAATTGATAATACGCGTTTTCTTGTGAAGAGTTGGCGCTGATATGCCGTATCTCTTTTCTAGTTAGGGTTTATAAATGTAAAACCTGACGTAGTTTTATTTAAAAGAAATTACGCATCAAGTTTTTGGCGCCCTTGTCGGGGACGGTTTTGGTTGTTTTTCATTGTTTGATTGATATGTGTGTGTGTGTGTTTGTTTGTGCTTGTATGTGTGTTTGAACCTTCTGTTCTTCTCCCTTTTCTGAGTGTTTGCATGATTGATTGACTGTTGTTACGGCGTAACCAGTAATTTGGTTACGGCGTAACGTGTGCGAAATATAAAAAAAATCCGTTTCAGACTTGGATATGGTGTGGCTTGGTAGTGCTTGTTACGACGTATTTAGGTCTGAAACACCAAGTTCTAATCACCTGTACAAGACTAAGCTCCTCACGAAATATGGGAAATGAAAACACTCAGATCACTCAACTAATCTAGGGTGTAACATTTAATTGGTACGCTCATTTACTCGGTCGTGATTAGTTTTCTATCATATGCTTGGCAAGGATACACATCTCCACCACTAGAGCTAAGGGAAACAAGTCAAAAGGTAAATTGGGTAATTGGGCTTAAGGTTGATCATTCTAACAATCTTTCACCGAAAGTACCACACCAACAAGGCAGTTAAATCATACATACACGGCCGTAACGACAAAATAGACATGTATAATTCGATCACATCCTCATTCGAGTTTAACTATGGGTTAGGATGAAGAACGATATAAGGTAGGGATCTTCTAACTTTCACCAAAAGTAAGAAACCAACAAGGTGTCTGAATCACGCATACATGGTCGTAACGACAGAATAGACATGCATGACTCGATCTCAACCTCGTTCGAGTAAAACCTAAGGTTAGTTACTAAGAAAGGGAAGTAAATGGTTGTTAAGTAAAATTCACAAAACAAATAAATTAAGCCTGAACAAATAAGGTATATAGTTGCTAGTAACTTTTCCCGACCGTTCCATGATAAAGACTCGAAATATATACAAACATCTTGATCATAGAAATGACAAAGACAACCTAAGTTGGCGTTCCCATAACGGTCAACTTCCCAATCGTCCCAAACTTTACATACTATTGCAAAAGTGGTGATATCGGCCACTTTATACAAAACTATACATCGTTGGTTTTTATCCACATATCAACGAATAATCGATCCTTCTAAGTAATTTATAGGTTTAAGTCTAACGAACTGATTATCAATCTCTCCATCTCTTTTTTTATGCCATTTTCTATTTTTCATTTTCTTAAACATAAATCTTTGTGCAATTTCACTGTCTTCGCCATCATAATTCATCCGGATAATTTTTTCTTTCAACACTTCATTTTCGGACATAATACATAATCGCGAAAGTAGCAAAATACACGA